>RJWM01022956.1:0-32857 GCA_004363535.1 Dasyprocta punctata | reverse complement strand
GTTGTGGATCCTCGTACTTTAACGGGAGCCCTGGGTGAGAGCGGCCAGTCCGCAGGGAAGGTGCATGACAGGCTGCAGTTGAATGCTGCACTGGTCATGGCTTTCAAGATAAAAGCCTTCTACTTTGTGATTCTCTTCCCTAGTGATACTGATCTTACAGTGTTGCTTTTAATATTTTACCAAGTACAACTGTTGTTTCTTAATTGAACAGAATTAATATGTAAAATACAAGCATTTGGAAAATCTTTAGACTTCACCATTTCACAGAATAAGAGGACATTTTTTTCTAACCATGCTATGGAACTGTAGCAGGTAGAAATACCTGTTGTTTATTAAATATTTTTTACTTTAAATGTTTAGACAAAGGGATATTTTTTAGTACTTGGGGTTGAACCTGTGGGTGCTCTACCACTGAGCTACATCTGCAGCCCATTTTATTTATTTTGAAACAGGGTCTTGCTCAGTTGCACAGGCTGGCCTCACACTTGCAGTTCTTCTGCCCCAGCCTCCTGAATCAGAATTACAGATGTGTGCCATTGTGCCTGACAAAGGGATTTTGACTGTATGTTTCTTCACTCCCTCTGCCTCTCTCAGCTTTTTAAATTAAATCATCTTTTCTGCCCTAGCTCAGATTTGATGTTGCCTTCCCCGGCCCATTTAGTAGTCTCTGATAGGCCACCTCTGCTTGCATAGGAGACTCACTGAGTTGAGTGCTGTTGATTTTGTTGATGTGGGTAGAGAGAAAGCACCATGGTATCATGGTTTAAATATGAGGTGTTCCCAAAGTCTCATTGTTGTAGTCAGGGTTTACAAGGGAATAGATTTAATACAGGACACATAATTTATAGGATTATTTTGTAATCTTCACCCAAGGAGTCAAATGCAGAAGAGTGCAGGAGATCTGTCCACACACTAGGGACCCAAAGAATCCAGCTGAGGGCCTGGATCCCACAGCAGTGTTCTGTACGAGTTCATCTGAAGACCTAGAGCCCATGGCAATGGCCTTCACAAGTCCAGCTGGAGGCCTAGAGCGCATGACAATATCTCATGCAAGTCTCTACCAAGGATCTGCACTGTGGAGGCCCAAAGGTCTGTTGTGGAAGGTAGAAAGTCTGTGTCAGTGGGGCGAAGGATCTGTGCCAGCAGGCTGAGAGATCTGCACTGGAACCAGGAAGTGACGCTCAAGAAAGAGCACCCCCGAAGAAAACCGCAGCCATCCTCAGTGACAATAAGGACCTGAGCTCCTCCAGCGATGAGAGCAGCTAAGTCCTACATCATGCTGGAAAATCAGCGTGACAGGCTTCTCCAGGAGAAGCAACAGCACACCATCTTCCCCTCTAGTTCTCCTTTTATGCTGTTGGCTACAATCAGGTGATTTAGTTCAGTTGGGTGTTACAAGTTGACCATTAGTTAATCTACCACATTTGTGTATTAAGGGCCTGATCTGCAAAGCAGTAATGTTCAGAGGTGGAGCCTGGAAAAGTGATTAGATCATGATGGTGCTGACCTCATCAATAGATTAATCAGTTGCTGAGTTCACAGCTGAAAGGGCTGATAGGAGGTGGTGTCCAGTTGGAGGAAGTGGGTCACTGTGGGGTGGGCCTTCACTCTAGGTCTTTTCTTCTTTCTCTGCTTCCTGACTGCCATGATGTTCCTGCCTTGGCACAGGCCTAAAGGCAGCAGAGCTGGCCAACCATGGACTGAAACCTCTGGAACTGTGAGCCCAAATAAGTGTGTCCTTCTCCAAATTGCTTTCTCAGGTGTTTGGTCACAGTGGTAAGAAGCTGATCAACACACATGGTCCTGGTGCTGTGTCATGAATAAGATTGGAGAGGAAGTGTTGAGGTTAAAGACTGTGTGGTGGTCCATGGAGAAATGGAGAATAAGGGGAAGCCATCCTAGACCTGAAGCAGCAGTAGAAGTTTTGGAGGCCCAGTAGGTGTTACTGAGTTTCCCTGTGAGAAACTGTTACGTTCTGGCCATTGGGAGCCGCAGGCCATAGGGTAGATCTGAATGCATGATCACTTGATTTCCGTTCGTTGGTGTCTTTCATTTTGTTTTTAGGGGTTTTTTTTCTTTTGTTTTCAGTTTCCTGTTTTAGTGTTTGAATTTCTTCAGCTTTGATATGTTGTAGAGAATGGGAAAAAAATGAATTAGAATTTTACCACAGAAAACAGTCCCTTTTTGTAGTTGTAGTCCCGTGTAGTTGGAGTGATCATAGATCAGATTTTAGTTTCAGATACTCACAGGTTGATTTTAGGAGGCCCAGTGTTTTTCTCCAAGCATGTTTTCACTACCGAAGCACCATTTCTTCTGATGTGTGAGTCAGGGTCTCAGCACACACTGATGGTGGAGGCTGAGGGAATGTAGAAATTTGGTTAATCTGTTTCTTAGTTTGACTGAAATGCATTGCCCTGTATACTTACATCAGCCTCCTTCCAAGTGTTCAGCCCAAAGGATAAAAAGGAAATTTCATTTTATGTGTCTCTTGACAGGCACAACATCCACAATTCCTGGCAGAACCTCTCTTTCCTGCTGCTTCATGCAAGTTGTATTTCCTAAAGATTGTTCTTTGCCAAAGCTTACCCCCATGAACACTCCTTTTTGTTCTTTTCCTTATGCGCATTGACAGAACCTTCCTCCTTCAGCAAGCGCCAGGACCCCCATCAGGCGGGTGCCCACTCCTCCTGGCAAAAAGGACAGGAATTTCAGCTGGCAACTGCAGAATCCTCCCTGGCAGGAAGGGGTGACCCTCAACCTTCCAATGTCCAAGGCATTACCCCCTCTTCCAGCTGTGTTTGGAGGAGTGGGATCCCCCAGGGAGAACCATCAAAACTCTCATCATGAGACTGTTTTGTGAGGTGTCTCATTATGATGTGTCTTCACTTTTTTAAGTTATTGGCCCTAGCAGGGGAATTTAAATTTCTCTTTTAAAAGAGTGTTAATTCTCCCTGCAGTAGCAATGCTGATTTGAAGATTTACTCAACTCCTTAATTCAGAGAGCACATCCAAGGGTAAGACAGGCGGCCTCTAGTGTCACATCTGTCCTCTCTTTGAATTCTAGCCGTGCCACTTAGGGCTCAGTCCCATAGGTAGTTACTGAACTTTTTTTTCCCCTGACATTTTTTTTTTCATCTGCAAAATAAAGTTGATGACAGCAGTAAGAATACAGTGAATTATTAACATTTCCTGGGTAACTTTGGTGTGAACACATTGTGCTAAGCGCTTTCCTGACATGCCCATGCAGCCCCGCGGTGGCTCTGAGAGGCGGGCACTGCTGTGCCTCCCATGTTGTGACACGCGATGGTGATGGGAGCAGGCGTGCACTCAGCGCGCGCTGTGTACCAGGCTCCGTGCGTGTTGATCCCATTCCTAGGTCTGGAGACCGAAGCTGAACCAGGCTCCGCGTGTGTCCCCAAGCACATGCCACTGTGTGGAGGACCGGCGGGCTTCTCACCTCAAACTCCAGGCCGGCTTCGCTGCCGCTGCGTAGCGTGGCTCCGAGGAGGAAATGAGAAGAGGCCTGCAGAGCGCTCAGCCCAGGGGCTGCCGCACAGCGGCTGCTCAGACTGTGGCTATTTCAGTTGTGAGGGAAGCCGTGCTTTTCCTGCATGCACCCAGCAGAGCCCTCCCCCACCCACCTACAGCTGGCTCCCTGGCACCCACCCCAGCACGCATGGTTATGTGCCCTGGCCCTTCCAGCCTGAACCAGATGAAAAAATATAGAATGATACGTAACGTTCCATCTTGCTTTTCTTTTTGTGTCCTGCAGCAGGTTAAACCCAGAGCCTTCACACTGAGCTTCATCTGTAGCCCTTTGCTTTGGTAGCAGGGCTCCTAAGTCACTGGCTCAAACTCGTGATTCTTCTGCCTCAGCCTTTCAGAGTGCTGGGATCATAGACATCTGCCATCGTATTGCCTATAGCATTCCACGTCTCTAGAAAATGTTCACAGCTACAGTAAAAGAATTATGTATCACATAGACGCAATTTTCATTCTTACATGAATTGCAGAATTTACTAAAAATGTTTGCCTGAGTCAGAAAGCCATCTGAATTAGTAAAAATGTACATCGTAGATATAAAAGCAGGACAATTTTATATTTTTAAATATAAAAAATTTTACTAAATTAGATAGTAGTAAATAGAATTTGAATAGCTAATTAGCTATTCTAAATAGATAAACACTTGTTTGAAATTGTCCTCTTAAGTCCAGGGTATATGTTTTCTTAATTTGCCAGTAGTATTTTTTCTGTATTTGTTGGTAAATTATTTTTTTATTGACAGCACCAGTGTACATCAAATAGCCTGATCATCAAAAACTTTAGAATTGCAGAGTCCATGTCGATAAGGCTTTTGCTGTGTTTGATCACTGGAATTTTACTAAGTTGTGTATTTTGGAGGAAATTGTTTCACAACACATGCCAGGAGGTTTGGCCATTATTCAAAAGTCCTCTTCCTCATTTGCACTTCAGCATTTTGCATGTTTACATGGAATATAATTAGGAGTCCACTGAATGCAGCAAAATCTTGCAAGTGCCCTGTGTGAACTCCGAGGCCTAGTTATCAGTCCATCCCATATGAGATCAGGAAGCTGCGTGTATCAGAAGCAACGTGTCTGGATCCACCTCATGACTTTCCTTTCTCGTGGCCCACTTTCTGGAAATGACATCTGTGTTCCTACTGTTTTGAGTCACTCATTCTGTGTAACTAGGATGGCGCCGTATACTACGGCCAATCGTGATGCAGAAGTGCAGCAGAGGGCACAAGTGGGTGGCCGGAGGCCGCTGGCTTCGTCGCCAGCAGTGCGCCTAGGCTGACCCGAATCCCTGCGATCGTGCACGCAGTCAGCAGGTACTCAGCCAGAGCCGCGTGGGAGCCAGGCTGCGCGCTGGTGCCTCGGTGTGGCAGCCTTTCCCCCGCGGGGTCTGTATTTTCACCCTCACTTTACTGTGCAGGAGACACAAGGTAAGAAGAGTCAGGTTGCCACCGTCACACAGCGAGAAAAGAAGTAGTCAAGTCATAGAAGTAAAGTCTGGATCCTGAAGTCCTTGCTCTTTTTGTTCATTGTCCTATTTTGTGCTATGAAGATGTTCTTATGTGACACTGAGGATGGGGAGAGCTAGGTGTTTCTTTAATTTTTGGATTGAATTTTTGAATACTTTAAAATATTTAAATCAGTGATAGATACTTGATAGGCAAAATGATTGAATGTATATATTTTTGTTCCTTACAGGAGACTTATTTAATTGCTATAGGCTTTTCGGTTTTTTGTTTGTTCTTGGTAGGAAGTGACCAAGTTCACTCCTGGACCCTAGTTCCAAGCCAAGCCCTGGATGCTGCCTGGCGCATAGCCAGGGGCTCTATGATGGTGGCCATGTTGCTGCTGATGGCCACATTCTGCCACTTCAGGAGGCTGCAGTTGTATTTAGGACACCGGCTGAAATGGTATGTCACTGCGTCACCTTGAAATCTCAAAAACAGCCTTGGTGTTCACTGCAGACTTTTGATATTATTGCTTCCTTTACTTTTCAGGTGGATTGGGTATCTGCAGAGAAAATTCAAAAGTAAGTATTTTATGTATATGTTTCCTTATGTTTAGGGTGCACAGAAGGGTCGAGGGAGGGAAAAGGGAAAATTAACTGCCTTTTATTTTTTATTTGATCTAGGGAACCTGAGCGTAGAGGTAGAAGTTGATTTGCTCACTTATGGTACAAGAGCATGGAAAGGAGAAACACCTCTTGCCAAACTGATGTGGAAGGTGTGTCTGTTTTTTAAGAGTTATGGAAAGATGTAGACTTCGTCAGAATCAGGAAACTTTCTGCTCTGCATTAATCAGTCTAGAGATCAACCAGTACCCAAGGGGTACAAGGAACACAGTAGCTCGAATTCAGAAGCCCCACAGCTGCTAGAGGTTTTCTTGGGCCTTTGCTCTAGAGCCTGTTCCTTAGAGAACTAAGTACTGAAGTTAGGTCTGTAAGTTCAGGAAGCCTGAGTGCTGGGTTTCTGCTCCCTGCTGCCAGGCCTGTGAGACATCTGTGCGTGCAGAGGCGCTTCTTCCCGGAAGGGTCAAGCACCCTCATGTAAATATTTTGAGGAGCTTCAGAATTTTCCACTGGACTAATTTTGGTAAATACTCCCAAAAGTGCTGCCCCATCTTGTTACTAGCAAAAGCAAAAAAAAAAAAAAAAAAAAAAAAAGGGAGAGAAGATGCATTTAAAGAACTCTTTAGCGTGACCTTAAAAAATATATAGGACTTTTCATTGTGATTGTGTTATATCCATTAGCAACCCAAAATGACCTGCCTTGGGCTTCCAGGACCTGTCATTCTAAAATAAGATGTTGCAGCTCTTCCGTGTGAGAGTCACTTTAAAATTACACATGGTCTACATAGTGCGACCCTGCCTCAAAAAACCAGGGCCGGGAGTTTGGCTCAGTGGCTTAAGCGCCTGCCTTGGCAGGCGCAAGGCTGTGAGTTCAATCCCCGGTGCCGCAAAAAAAAATAAAATAAAATAAAATAAAATAAAATTACACATGGTTACAGTCATAGTTTATCTTTATTTTTGACGGGTGGAGCACCTTACTGAAAACACTTTTTCAGTATGTCCTTTGAATTTTTTTCCTTATTCTCTTGTCCAGTGGATTTAATTAAGATTTTCTTTTTCTGTGCTAATAGACTTACGAGGAGCTGTTCTGGCGGCACCATATTAAATGCATTCGACAAGTGAAGAGAGATCACTACAGTGCTCTGAGATCTGTGTTGTTTCAGATATTCAGCCAGGGCCTTTCTTTTCCATCCTGGATGAAGGAAAAGGACATTGTCAAGGTACGCATTCACCCCGACACATAGGACATGTCTTGTGCACTGTGACTGCAACTCGAAAGTCCTTGGGGTTCTCTGGGGGAGCTTTGTACAGAGAATCTCAAGATGGGAGGAACTTTGCGAGGTCATTTACTTCAGTCCTCTGTCTCTTAGGCCAGCTCACAAATCCACCTCAGGAAGGCGTTAATACTCGGGTTCGTTTGTTTTTAATGCCCCATCTTTTCTTGAGTGCCATCTGCTCTTTGTAAATAAGGTGGTCCAGTAAAATTCACTGTTTTACTCTAAAGCTAGGAGATTGTTAGCAAATTCATACAGTATGTAACCACCACCCCAGAGCTTCTTTGTATATCTTTGTAGTCAGTTGCTCTCCGTTCTAGCCCCTGGCAACCCCAAACCCGTTTCTGCCCCTCTAATTTCACTCTTTCCAGAACATCATATAATGCTGTCACCTAGCCCAGCGTGCAGTTCTGAGTCTGTCTTTTTTCCCTTAGCAGAGTGCATGTGCAGTTCAGCCATCTTGTTCCGTGCATGTGGAGTTCACCCATTTTCACTTTAGAGTGATGCTCTTTTATTGGGATGTGACACGGTCTGTTCACCCACTCACTAGCTGAAGGACACTGGGTTGTTTCCAGTGTTTAACAACTGTGAATAAAGCTGTTTTAAATATTCTTACAGAGGATTTTGTGTAAACATTAGTTTACCTTTCTTTCAGGTAAGTACCTCGGACTTAGACTGCCTGGTGGGGAGGTGTGTACTTAACTTTACAAGACACTGCCAGGCTGTATCCAAAGTGGATCAGTCACTGTGTAAGAGTTCCCAGTTGCTCCACATTCTCACCGCACTTGTTGTCAGATTTCCTATTTTTGACAGTTCTGATCTCTGTGTACTGGGATCATTATGGTTTTAGTTTTCATTTCCTAATGAGTAGTGACGTTGAGCATTTTTCGTGTGCGTGTGCTCTATCCGTATTACCTTCTTGGAAAAGTGTCTGTCTGAACCTTTGGCCCACTTTTTATTGGGTTATAATTTTCTTACTATTGAATTTTGAGAATTCTAAGTACAAACACTTTGCCAGATGTGTGCTTTGCAGATTTTTTTCTCCTAGTCTGGGGCTGGTTTTGTCGTTTTCTTGACAGTGTAGAGAAGTATATTCTTTAACAACCTTAATTTTTACTTTTGAGTGCAGTATGCCTAATCCAGGGTAGAAGGGCAAAGAAATATATAGGTTCACAAATTCTATTTCTTTGACATCTTTTATTTAAACTTGTTTCTATTCTATCTTATCTAGCAAATACTTGTCAAGTGTATACAGTGTGCTACCCTGTTGGTCGTTGCTGAGGGCAAAGACTACAAGAGAGGCCCTGGGTTTACCAAGCTGAGCTGGGTGGGAAAATGTATTGGATACTATAGGGGATTTGATTCTTACACACAGCATAATGTCATTCAACCCCAGCGAGAGCCCTGCAAACTGACAGTGTTATCCTTAATTGCGGCGGAGGATAAAGCTGCAAGGTGAAAGTAAACAAGAGGCGCTGGCTGAATCCTCTCTCCGCTGCTGAGTCACAGCTGGGTTTGAACCAGGGCGGGCCTTGTTGTATAATCCTGTTCCCTGCTGCACTGTTCTTCTCTGCGTCCTTTGGGGGAAAATAATGTCTAATGAGCTGTTTTGGAAGTGCTTTATTCAAAAAGATTGTTTCTATGGGCATAATCCTATACTTGGATTCTTATCACATATGAAGTGAGGTAAAAATATAATCTTTAGATTGTAATCCACTGATCTAAGGAAAAGATGAATATGTGCTTTTTACCTCACCTAACTTGTTACTGTCTTAACTGGAGATTGCTAAATGAGATAAGATTGTGTGCTGCAACGTATTCCAAATTGTGTGTAACAGATGTTGAGATACTAACCACTGTTGGCATCCCCTTCCTTTTTAAGCTTCCTGAAAAACTGCTGTTTTCACAAGGTTGTAATTGGATCCAGCATTACAGTTTTGGTCCTGAGAAGTATACAGGTTCCAACGTGTTTGGAAAACTACGTAAATGTGTAGAACTGTTGAAAACGCAGGTGAGCATTTAGGGGGGAAACTGGCAAAAAGACTAAGAGTGTGAACACATGGCCCAAATGTAGGCAGCCTTCTCTGATACCAGGCGTATCCTGTCTGGTGAGGAAAGTAAGAAACGCTCCTCCCGCTGGTTGATTACTTCATTTTCTAAGCTATAATTAGGTCTGTGATGGTCATGTCCCTTTGTCTCCTCAAAAAAATGTGCAGGTTCCAGCCGAGGAGCTTTGAAATGCCCTCTGCGGTGCACGTTCACAATGTGGGATGGCTCCTGTGTGACCGGCGGGCTAGAGTTCTGCCTGCCGTACAGATGATGCGGGTTTTGGATGACTGGGATGAGCCCAGTCACCTTGAGAAATCCCTTGGCTGTTCTGAACCATAGGTTTCGTGTCTGTGAAAGAGAGCTGTGACCGGCATAAACCATGTGCGGTTACCGAGAGCACTGTGGCCGCGCCTGGTGCGCGGTGAGTGGTGAAGCATCCCGACACTGTGGCTCACTGCCGTCTCTTGGAAGCCCCACTAGTCTGAGTTACGGTTTTAAAGAGCTGATATGCTTGGTTCTTTACCTAGTGGATGATGCCTTTTTGCAAAAACAGTTTATTTAAACTAACTCGTTGCCAGGGACGTAGCTCAGTGGCAAAGCACCTGCCTGGCGCTGGTTTGATTCCCAGTACCAAAAAAAAAAAAAAAAAAGTAAAAAAAATTAAAAAAAAAAAAAAACTAACTTGTTAATGTAAAAAGGGGTTGGGGGAGACTGCTATAAAAAAATACCAGGAAATGGAGGTGGAAGCTTGAGATGAGGGAGCCACCAGGGTGGGGTTTGATGATGGCCTCCTCTTGGTTATCTTCATGCTGTGTCCTCATGTGGCAAGAAGAAAACTAGTTAGCTCTTGGCCACCTTAGATGAGGGCACCATCCACAGGGGCCAGTCACCCCCAAAGGCCTTGCCCCCTGCACCACCACCCTGGGATTAGGCATTCACCATAGGCCTTTTGGGGGGAAACAGACATTCAGTTTATCACAGTATAATGGCTTTTTAAAAAGTCAATACGGAAAGCTACAAGGGGAAAAGTTAAAAAGTTTTACAAGGGGTGATGAAAAAATATGAATGTTTAATTTTTGTAAAAATTTTATTACAGTAAATGACATGTTACCATTAATTCCCCTTTAAATATCACCCCACCACCACCACCTCTGGACACACTTATTCCATTATGCTTGCCACTTTCTGTAGTAGTTCTGCAGCCCTTTCATGAGCGTCTCTATGAAGTGTGATTGCAAGTACAGTCCGCACTGCTGCCGGGTGGCACTCCACGGGCAGGCGGTCTTCACAACATTCCCGCGTGCCCTCGTCCCCCTTATTCACCGCATTTGGCACTGTGGGACTTCTCCCTCTTCCGCAAAGTCAGAGCGACCGTGAAAGGTGAACATTTATTGACTCAGGGTCAGCCACAACAGCGCAACTAAAGACGTGATAAAGGACTTCCAGAACTGCTTCAGAAAGTGGCAGAAACAGCGAGTTAAATGAGAGAGGGGAGTATTTGAGGGGGATTAATGGCAATATGTCTTTTACTGTTGTAAATTTTTATTTTGATCATGCCTCGCATTCCCCTCTATTAATCTTCGCCTAATGTTATCAGTACTATGAAGTTACTCAGTGATGTGTGTATTCACTTCACCTCACCATCTGCATCTTTTAGTGGACTGAATTTAGTGGAATTAAGGATTATTACAAGAGAGGAACAATGTGCAACACCCTTTTTTCTGATGCCATTCTGGAATATAAGCTTTATGAAGCTGTGAAGTTCATCATGCTGTATCAAGTCACTGAAGTTTATGAACAAATGAAGACTAACAAGATGATTCCAAGCCTTTTTAGACTCCTGTTTTCCAGAGAGACGTCATCAGATCCTTTGAGCTTCATGGTGAATCACCTGAATTCTGTAGGCGACACGTGTGGGTTAGAGCAGGTGAGTGGGGAAGGAGGAAGTGTGCGTGTCTGGCTAGAGGGTGACACAGACCATACCTGAACACACAGGCCCTATGGGGTGTGCTTTCAGCAGCAGTAAAACCACTGCCAGAGGTGGTTGCTGGATCATAGTGGCCCCAGGTGCGGAGAGTAAGAGGAACGCGCCTCACTGTGCCTGCAGACCAGAGGGATCGGGAGCCCCGCCGTCCTCTCACTTTGGCAGTGGGCTGTCCCACAGAGGAATGGCCAGGAGAAAGACCAATTGGAAAATGAGATAACTTCAGGAAAGTTTTTGGTTATATATTACAGATAAATAGAAATTATTAAAACTTTTAGGTCCAGAAAAAATTTTCCCCGTTAAAATTTTTAATATTTTTCCCATGGATAAAAGTCTCTTTCTTTCGTTTTGCTTGCCTAGAGAATAAACATAATTGTCTGAAACTCTTACACAAATTGATTTGAAATGGGATCAAACTAGTCGGAAAACAATGTAACTTTTAATTGTGAGCATTCTTTTTTCATTATTTCTCTCCGAACAGCTTTTTTCCTCTAATTTCTTTGAGCTCGGCTAGAGATGTTCCTACGCTTGTCCTCTTCCTTACGCACAATGGCTCTTTGTTCCTAAGTCCGCGCCCACTCGGTGGTTTCTGAGTGGGTCTGTAAATAAGGAGGTCATTTCATGAGCTGCAGAAGAACACTCCCCACTGAGGTGGGAGGCAGGAATTTGAAAATGCGTATTTGTGACCTTTCTTTCATCTTGTCACCAGATCGATATGTTTATACTGGGATACTCCCTTGAAGTGAAGATAAAAGTCTTCCGACTGTTCAAGTTCAACTCCAAAGACTTCGAAGTGTGCTACCCGGAGGAGCCTCTCAGGGAGTGGCCCGAGATCTCCCTGCTGACTGAAAACGACCGTCACTACCACATTCCTGTCTTTTAAGTCTGCCTTGGACCGGGCACAAGCTGTTGCCAGTGACAGTGGCCACTCTTGCAAGCAGAGTATTTTTCAGAAGCCAAAGCTAGCATGTCAGCCCTGGGCGGAATGGGGCCCTCTGCTCTGCAATTCCAGGTACACTAGGTGGACCACATGTGGCTGATTTTCCTTCGTGGTTTCCTCAGAAGCAGCTGCACTGGTGTCACTGGGGTTGGTGACTTGACCTTGCTCAGCTGGGGCCTGGTCACGTGACAGCAGCAGGCCTTCGCTACACACAAGTTCAGTGTGGACAACGGAAGGTCTAAGTGAGCAGACAGCAGGAAGGGGAAACGGCCAGCCTGGAAGGAAAGAATCTGTCTCTGACCTGTGTGTTCTTTATCTAGAATCTCATTTTGGGCTGATTTCAGATCTCCATAAGCATGGCTATATTTTACAAGCATTACCTTTCTTGGGAATCTTCGTTGTGTGTTCATTTTCTAGAACCACTTGATTAACGTTAAAATTATGTGTAAGTGTATATGTGTATATGTTTATATACACATATAAGCACAAATAACCACTACTTTGTAATATTGTACAGTTTGTTATATCACTTCTTTTTGTCACTGTTGTATTTGGTCATTTTATTGAGTTTTATTTAGATGAAGATGTCAGTGGATTAAGACAACTGAATGACAATTATTGAACTGTCACAAAAATATTAAACTGTGGTATAGTTTATGTATATTTACGTGTGTGTGGTGTTTTTTTGTTTGTTTGTTTGTTTGTTTTGTGCCAGGGATCAAACTCACAACCTTGTGCCTGCCAAGCAGGCGCTTAAGCCACTGAGCTAAATCCCCAGCCCTTTATATGTGTATTTAATGGGAAGAATCTGATTGTGGCAGGCCAAATAATAACCCCAGACCCAAAAGCAGCTGTACGCTAGTCCCAGAACCTGTGAGTACACTGGGCTAAATGGTGAAGGAAGCTGAAAGTTAGAGCTGAAGCTGAAATACTAATCTCTGACATTGAGGAGAGAGTATTCTGGATTCTGCAGCGGGGCCTGTTAGAATCAACAGGGTCCTTATGAGTGAAAGAGGGACTCAGAGGGTGTCAGAGTCAGAGGCGAGTGAGGAGAGAGAGGCACCGCTGCCAGCTTTGAGAAAGCAGGGAGTGCTGGGGACCCCTAGGAGCTGGAGGAGGCCCGGGGCAGAGGAAGCCCAGCCCAACCCAGCCCGGCCAGCACCTTGATGTCAGCCCAGTGAGACCCAGGTCAGATTTGTGACCCACAGGACTGTGTATGTGGTTTAACAGATTGGTGTTTAGGCGCCCGAGGCTGAGGCAGTGTGCTGCAGATACTCTCAGGCTAATTTTTGATCATCTTTATTTTGGAAGCACTTTTCTAGTTTATCTTGCTGATCTTTATTTTGGAGGTCCTTTGCTCATCTGTTTTGAGTTTCAATAAATACAAAACAGTTTTTAAAATTTTGCTAATGACATGCTACTTCAAGGTCACAAATCCCTCTCTTAACAAGTAAGTGATTTACTTAATAGCGTGTTTGGTGCTAACATTCTCCCACGTGTTCACATTTCTTCAATAAATTCTTTTCACAATTTACATTAAATGCTGTGGCATATGAAATTAGCATTTACTTTTTTTGCAATGGATATGTACTACGCAGGCAAGATAGCCTATGGTACCCACTATACTTTTGATTTCTGGTTGAAAATCAATGAACTCAGATGGAGGGGCTTTGTGTTACCTTGGCAGCCATGTAGAACAAGAATGCTGAGTCGGTCTGCACAGCCCCTGCCTGCTCCGATAGCCCATGGTTTGCATAACCTTAAGATGTCATTGGCACTGTCATGAGTGATGCCCTTGCTACACTCCTGTGGCCAAGAAAACATGAACTTTACTTTTCGTTTACAAGTAGACATCCTGACAGCTTGCTGGGGGTTGCTGTCAGTGCTATTTCTAGAACTGCTGCTCTGAGCTCTTTGACACCAGTCAAACCATCTACCTGATATTCGTATGTTAGCACTCACCTTGGATCTCTTTACCCAGGGTAAGGATTTCCACATCTGCCCGGCACTGAAGAGCACTGTGTCCACAGGACTGGCAGCCTGTGACTCTATGACGTCACTCACCCTGGTGTGCTCATCCTGAGTGTTTTCAGGCGGGGAGGGTAGCACGGGGCAAGAACAGTCCAAATTATAAAAAAAGCACATTTCAACTTAGTGAAAATAAAAAGTAGGAAGAAACTTCAATAGTTGCTGTGTTTTGGAAAAGTATCCATACAGAACATTTTTAGGGAGAGGTACGAGGTTCTTTCAATGTTGTTTCTCTGTTTTTATTTAGCTGTATAAAGAATGTAAGAAACCTGCCAGAAGAGGCCAAATAAAAATTAGTATCACTTTTAAATGTCAACAATAAGATCAAGGGGAACGACTGTGTGGTGCTGACATTTAAATGACTTTCTACCTTTCTAACTGTTAAATGATGAGAGAACTTTAGCAAAAATGAAAACATAATGCCCGGTCCTTTTCTGATTTTAGAATAAGTTTCTTATACTTTGGCCAAATGTATTCATCCTGGGGCGGAGAGGAATATGTATATTAGTATAAGACTGACTTTTTACTGTGGCAGATTGTTTATAACAGAGTTTACCACTTTAACCATTTTAAATTGTACAGTTTGTGGCATTAAGTATATTCCTATTGTCTTGCAACTGTCCCCACCATCCAGAACTTTTTTCATCTTCAAGATGATTTTTTCCCATAGGAGGCCAAGTTTAACTCCCTGTTAGTACCTGGATTTCTTTTTCTTTTCTTCTTCTTCTTTTTTTTTTTTGATCACATCTTCCTAACCTGAGTATTTCCTCCAGGCTATAAAGATCCTCCTTGAAGTCCAACGTAAGGGAGGTTTAGGTAACCAGATGGATTAGGAAGGTCATGTTTACTTTATTGACTATAAGTAGCTTCTGGATTCAGCCTAGGAGCACCAACATTTGGGAGGACCCCAAGAAACTGGTGACCATGAGAGTCTTCATGGCCTTGAACCAGGGTCGTCTCCACCTCACGTGGAGTCAGGCGTGGGCCTTGCTGGGGTGTGGAAGGTGTCCAACAGCTGGTATAGCATGGCCTGTCCTCTGGGGCAGAGGGGCGGCCAGATCAGGGGTGTTTATGGTCATTTTCCCAGGACTTTCTTGCACATGGATTTGGGGTGGAAACTTCTTCATTCTTAATAAGATGATTTTCTCCTGGGTTAGTGAGATCAAAGAGAAAAAAAAAAACTTTAATTTATTCAAGCTGATCATAGGGAATTAAAAAAAAATAACTTTTTTGAATACCCAGAAAATGTTGGTAATTCCACGTCAAAGAAAGTGTTTTTTAAATGAGAACCTAATATGTGAAAATCTATTCACATCTGAATACAAGGACAATTAATTCCAGAATTAGCAGCAGTTTTACCTTAAACAGCAAGTTTCCAAAGATGTGATTAAAAAATATGAAAAGTAAAAAGCAAAGCTTTAGTGATTCTATTTATGAGTATATTTCACACTGTTTAACTCAACTATTTACTGTGTAAAATTAGTACAAAAATATTTCCATGGATCTAAAACTGGCTGTCTACAATTGAACATTAATTACCTTATAGATACTGATTTTATTTAGGTATACTCTCTAGTCATTCACTTTAATTACATTTTTGTTTTTCTTCTGCTTGAGCTGGGGATTGAACCCAGGGCCTCTCATACTAGGCATGAAGCATGCTGGGGGGGCCTTAGGTTCTGCATGGAGATGGTGCAGCTCAGGAGCCCGCCTGGGTGAGTGCTAGGTGGATGAGTGCTAGGTGGGTGGCCTGATGTGGAATCATGAAGCCATTGCCCTACCTGGACTCTCTTAGAAAATACCACTGTTTTTAAAAATCAAACTCCCTTGTATAATTAATCTGTTAGTCCTGATCAGTAGTACCACATCTTAGATATTTAAGTCCTTTTGCCACCAGCAGCATCACTCACTTATTTGTAATGATTCTTGGAAAGTTTATTCAAGAGAATTTCCTTAAATTAAAAAGTCCCCACTCAAGCTATTTTTGTCTTAGTCTCAATCTTTAGCTTAATGGGTAGAGCCCATTTCTGCACAAGTAGTTTATTTTTAAAATGTTCCAAGAAGCCTCGCTGAAGTTTAGAAATGGTTTTCCCAGTGAAGTAACTCATTTGAACACAAAGGATATTTTCTCATTCCTGACATACACAGCCTCCAATAGGATATCTAAGCAGAGGTGGTGGCTACAACTGAGAATCACCGAAGTCCTGTAGGATTTTGTTTCGCTCACTTGCGGCTATGAGGTAGACCCAGTCACACGGAGGGCTTTATGGACACGCGTGATGACTGCACAGGGCCTTGCCAGCCATCAGCACTTACAAGGACAAATGCAAAAGACTGAGATGCCACGGCCCCACTTTGCATCACTGCCGTCCCCTGGGAGGCAACTTGGGAATACTTGAAGGTGCCCAGTCCAGCTGCACCCACCGCTGGGCACATAGCAGGGGCCCTTCGGCAGTGCAGCTTTCCTGCTGCCCTGAGAACTGCTTGGGCAGGACCCGGGGGAGGTGAGGAGAAGCAGGTGGAGCAAACTGACATTCAACAGGGTGAAGCCTCGAAAAACTGCATGTGTGTTCCGAGTGCTCTGGTCTAACGCGGCTGCAAGCAGGCACATTTATGACTCCCCGAAATAAAAGCAGGACCCAGAGGGCGCCTGGGGAAAATGGTTTGCTGTAAAACTATTGTCATTGTCAATAAATAGGAAAGACAAATATTTACACTTGTCTTATCAGAAGCTACCTTTAGCTGTAGTTAAACATGCTGGGTTGGTTAAAAGAAAAACAGCACTGGAGTATATCTGATCTATGTTCAGTCAGCAAATGGTAAATGAGTAAAATTTTTTTTCTGTACTTGGTTTATACCTCACAAGGTAAGACGGAGCATTTCCCTGTGCTTGGGGGGCTGGGTACATTGGTAGTTGTGGTTTTGGCTCTCTTTGTGTATGTCTTCATAAGTACAAATCAACTGAAGATACCCTGTACAGTACAGGAAAAGGAAATACCCTAGGATTCTCTTTTCAAAGCAGGAAGTGGCTTTTTCTTTCAGAAAATTGTGTCACAGTATACTCCTTAAACTGTCCATGGTGAAAGATGGGTTATGGAATCTTCCAATTCTTTGCAGATGAGCACATTAGTAAGTATACAGATGTCACGCTGAGATCAGATTGCTATAAAACTTTCTAAACATTTTCAATTTCTGTGCTTAATTTTGAAATCTGGTAACAACAATTTCATGAGATGATACTAGTTTACAGACCACACTTCCATAGCACTGAAATAGGAAGTGCAGGCAAGAAACAACAGATTCTGATATTTTTATCTGAGTGATTTCAATTTGGTCCAGAATGGAAGGGTGGTGTTTTTGTTTTTGTTTTGTTTCTCTTATGGGTCCAGCCGAGGCCACTGTGGGAGTTGTGCAGTGCACTGAGGTCTCCTGTCCAAGCCATGGGCACTGACGGAGGAGCTGTCAACTGCCCCAGAAGAAAGGAAGCTCAGTTCACTGCCCAAGCCCTGGGGCAATCAGGACATCTTTTCCTAACTTGCATACAGTCCTATGACAAGAAGTCCTGTGGTCAGGCTTGGATAGTCCCACTACCAAGGTGCACATTCTTTTCAGAGAAGATATGCACAGGTTTCTCTAGTCCCTCAGAAGACACCAGCAAAAGTGTTAATTTGCTTTACAGATGTTTGTACTTATGAAAAACCATCACATTTTCTTTACTGGAGTCCTTGTGGGAAAACAGGTGAGTCTTATATTACTGTGGTAATGCCAAAGCAGAACTTAGAATTGCAAGTTGAAAAGGAAAGGCAAGCTCAGTTTTAGTCCTTCAAGAGGCAAAGACTCAACAAAGTGATTAATCCCCCCGAAAAAAAATTGTAATTGATCGAGGACTTAAAGAAAGCAGGTTTTTAGAGGTAGCCCTGGCAAGAGAAGTTGTTTGAAATTGATGATACTCTGACATATTTATTAAATCCGTGTGGCCATGAGAAGCAAAACTTCTATCCTTAATGAGGTTCAGATGGATAAGGGCTATTGGGTTCACCCACAGATAGGTTCTTCTACAAATGTGGCTCAGGAAAGAATGTTATTGAGTGTGTCACAGATCCTAAGAATGGGCAGAACTTTAAGAAATCCCGAGAACACGCACGCACTGGGTCCCATTGCCTGGGTTCCACAAAGCCACCAGGCAGGTCTCAGGTTGGAGATACGGTGTTCAGTGGGGCTGGTGTGACAGAAGGCAAAGGCAAGGCGATGGCAGCTGGAATCTGCAGAGCCATGGCAAGAGCACAGGTCCATCTGGCCAGTAACCAAATCAGAGGCACAGAAGGACGTGGCTGGGGTGCACATCTGAGATCAGGAAAAATAAGGGTCTTAGAAGCTTTTCCTTTGGTGGCAAGTGGAATAGCAGGGTTGAATGATAGGCTGCATTGAGTGGTCTCTTCCCTCCCAGACTGTTAATCTGGACACACCCCTTATTCCTTGATTTCCTAGCAGTCTTCACACTGAGTGAAAGACAAGCTCTGTTAGCATGGCCTTCGTGGGCTTTAAAGATAGTGTAGCTGAAGGAGACCCAATTAAATGCTTTGAACAAATTCCTGAATCCCAGTTCTATATGTTTGTGAATGACAAATGAGTTTCTTTTTGTTTCATGACTAGTAGAAATATTGCCTGAGCCTAGCTCAGTCTTGCTAGAAATACAGGGAAAATGAGCTTGTCACGTGCTTTGGGTTTTGCCTGAGTGCTTGGGACTGAGGCGGTTGATAACCACAAAAGCAGGCTGGGCAGGGAGAGTCACACGGGCCTCAGGGCCAGTCCTCTCTGCACACTGCTTAGACTGACACAGTCAGGTGCTAAGGTTCCCTGCTGCATCTCAGTCCGGGGGTGTCTCAGGATTAGTCTGCCTGCTCCGTACACACACTCTCTCTCTCTTGCTTTCTTTGCCTCTCTCTTTCTGTATCACCTGCTCCTCAGCCCTGGCAGCTAAGGCCCCTGCTACCACTGAAAGAACCGCATCTTAGTTCACAGCTCAGATTTCTGAGTAGATCTGAATGGCTCAGCCTGCCTGTGGCCCTCGAGCTAAGTGTACACTGCCACTTAGTCATCTGTGGCCAAGGCATGGGATTGGGGACCTTGTAGTACAGGTTCAAAGTTTCTGGGAAGTGGGCATGAGCAGGACCACCACCAACCATATCTACTACACTTTCCCTGCGCAGACACATACATGAGTAACCATTCCTGATTACAGAAGAATGTAGTTCAGATCAGCACATAAGGTTGGTAATCATCCAGTTAGTATCCCCACTGATACTGCCCCTGGATGAGGTCCCCCAAAGACGGGAAAGGGACCTCAACTTGTCCACATAAGACTCTTGATTCTATTTTAGGACACATCAGTGGGAGACAGAGGCCAGCTTGAGGCACCAAAGGGGTCACAGTTCTGATAAAAACCATCAGCCTGGCCACTTACATAAGAATGACACCAGCGCTTAATGGATTTGCTGGGGTGGGCTATAGTCTCGTTAATCATGATCTCAGTTCCGGTTTGGCAAGGTGGCTCTGGGAGAAGTCCTTACCACTTAGGCTGCTTCCCTGAGACAACTGTTTCTGTTTGGGCCAGTCTCAGTTTTGTGCAGGCTCTGCTGGAATCCAAGGTGACCCTAGGTTTAGAGCAATGACTGGAGACTTTTGGGCACTCACTGGTAGTTGAATGTATATCTATAATCTCATCTTGGTGTCCTCGGTCTTGAAGGGAATGAAATAGATTATGTACATTTAGGGCTAAGCAACCTCATATTGCCAGCTTTTGGACAGACACTCTAAATGATCACCATGCCTCCATGCAGCACTGAGCAGGATCAGACTCAAAATGTTAAAGTAATAAAGGAAACAAATACAAAATGAAGGTTAAGCATTGGTCTGGTTGTTGTTACCCATTGGGCATGTGTAAGTGAGAGGCCTGGGGAGTTCGTCTGCTCTCCTTCCCCAGGATAGTTACCATCTGTGTCAAAAGCACTGTATATCAGTTCTCTTGAGGAAAATAAAGAAAGGTGCTTAGTGACACCAAAGCCTCAGGGCTGTGGTCATGTGAAGTTGCCTTTGTGAAGTAGTACTCTCAATGCTCAGGGTAGAAGATAGAAAGCCAAAAGTTCCAGTTGACTGGGGTAATTCTCTTCCTGGGCAGGTGTATTAGTCAGCTTCTCACTGCTGGGACAAAATGCCTGATGTATGCGATTTAAAGGAGGAAATGGTTTATTTAGGCTCATGGTTTCAGATGTTTAAATCCATGGGCCACCAGCTCCAAGGCAGAGACATCATAGGAAAGGGACATGGTATGGGAAAGGTGTTCAACCCTTCACAGCCAAGACATAGCCAGAAAGACAGACAGAAGAAGGGGAAGGGACAGGGACGGGAATAGGTCATGTCTCCAGTGACTCACCTCCTCCAGCCAGGCCCCACACCTCACAGCACATTCACTTGTGAGCTCATCAAAGGATGCATTCACTGGTGAGTGATGAGGATAGTGCCTCTGTGATCTGGTCACCTGCCCCAAGCCCCGCCCCTGAGCACTCCAGCCCTTTGGGTAACATTTAGGTCAAATCATAGCAGCAGGTTTGTTGGCTGTTGATCCATCTAAATAGCTGAAAACATACCCGTGTGATGTTTTCAAAATGTAGACAAAACCTCTGTAAGGTTTAGGGCAGTGTTTTGATGGAAAGTGGGTTAAGGCTGTCTTGTAAACCTCCTCTAGGCACACTGTCAGCGACACTTTAGGCCACAGTTGATTAGCTTTGTTTGCAAAGCGTTCCAGCCAGGACTTGAAAGTTCGTGTTGCAAGCACTGGATCTGGCGTTGTTAGCTTCCTCTAGGTTTCATGATGACTTCCTTAATTTGTTCTTTTTGTGCCATGGATAGTGAGTGCTTACTGGCAGTGACCTAATGGATTTCTCCATTCTTAAGCATAAACACAAAGGTCAAACCTGGTGGTCTGAAGCTTCATGCACAGAATTCCCAGCAGCTCTGTCAGAGGCTGTCACACACCTCTAGAGGACATTGTTAAGGTGCATCCTGGGGCCAGGGAACAGAGGAGGGTGCTCTGTTTACAGAGGTAAACGTGGTGGCTGTCCTTGTTGGTTACAATTGCATTTGTAGTTTTCTAGACAAAGAAGTAAGTAAAGCTAGTGGACAAGTTTTGGAAGGTTTGATAGCAGGGTGTCTGCATTACTGAAGGCTCTAAAAGGTTCCCCGTCACTGTGATAGGACATAAATTGTTAGTGCTTTATCCATAGTTGTTAAGCTTAGGAAAAGGAAGTAAGTTAACTATGGTGAAATAATTTCAGATGGTTCCAGAGTGGGCTGGGAAGGGAACCAAGAAGTCAGCCTGCCTTTCTGTGAGCCAGCTGGCATGCGGGCTGGGAGACAAGAAGACCCCCAACCCCCATGTAGGCGGGCTGGGAGGCAAGAAGACCCCCAACCCCCATGTTTGGAGGAACACATGCTAGGATGAGAGCAACTGAGGTACACAAACAACTTAATGTTTGTATTGATTGTTTGACTTTGCAGGCCTAGGGCCAGTAGTCTGAGCATCAGTTCAGAGGATAACAGTATGCATTATAGCAACTATGGGGGATTTCCTTCTGTCTTGTTTTTGAAATTCTATAGTTTTTACTGTTTTGTTTTGTTCTATTTTATTGTTTTGTTTTATTCCCTTCAAAATTAAAAAAAAGAAAATAGTTCCAGAACTGTGTCTTTACTCCTAAACTGCCTCTAGATAATAGGTTTTCAAAGTCTTTTACTGTGTTAAGCAAGGGGCAGTAATGAAAAATTATAATGAAAGATATTTTCAGATGGATAAAAAAATAGGCTTCTTCAGATACAAAGTAATCTGTCTACAAAATGTCACTTAGAAAGTTCCTAAAGTCCAAGAATGTAAGCAAAGTCATCTAAGGATGGAAGATAAACTTAAAACTTTCAACAATGCCTCAGAGTTCCTTTCTATAGGCTGAGATCCTAAGGAGACTCACAGCTAAGTTAATGCAGTCTTTAGTACACTATAGCCCAACAAAGATCAGGTTGATCATCATTTCTGTGGCAAGCCAGAAGGCTGTCAAATCCTCGTGCATGGAAAATTACTAAATTTGAGATAGACAGTGAGTTTTAGCTGTTAGCTTCCTTTCTTTATGGGGCATTTTAACTATTTCTCAATTGCTTTGGTTTATTCTGTGAAATTTCAGCAAGTTCACAGTCCAGTTCCTTAAAACAACTCTATGATCTTCAGTTTTACCACAGTGGAGAGAGTATTTTATAAGTCTTTTTTTTTTCAGGCAACCAGTTGCTTATTATACTTTCCAGAAAACCAGTTTGTAAAAATGACTATTGTGGTTTGTTTACATGTCCCCACAAAGTCTCATGGTCCTGGGGGATGGGCCTTTTAAGGGTGGCTGAGTCTAGTGTTTGTGGTTGGCTCCGTGTCTAATGCTGGGATTGGCAGTGTGAGTGCTGCGCCCACCCAGGGGCGGTAACCGGCATACCATATAAGGGAAGGAAGGAGGCGGGCTTTTCCCTTTTTGCCCTTTTTGCTCTTGTCACTTGAGGCCTCCATGAATGGCTGCCCCTTAGCCACACCACTGTGCCTAGTGGCCAACTGAGTATGGACTGAAACCTCCAAAAGCTGAAAGCTAAATAAACCTTTCCTTCCTTCATTTTGGGTATCTGGTATTTTGTCTCAACAATGAGAGAAAAGTAACCAAGACAATGACTTTTTGAGAGACCCAGCAAGGTCACATATTAGTAGCTAAACTATCCCAGAGTAGAGGCAAATTTAGACCTAGCTTGAAAAAGTTGTGAAAGAAACCACAAAGTAATCAAACCGATCTGATCTTCAAGTACCAACTGTCTTCTTGAACAAACAGTTTTTAAGGGAAAATAGCAAACTTCAGATACAAAAAAAAAAAAAAAGAGAGAGAGAGAGAACTGAGTGCTCAGCATCCAGTAAAAAATTACTGGATGTGCCAAGAAGCAAGAAAATGCAACCCATGACTAAGAGTAAAAAAAGTAAACAAAAAAATCCACCAGTGATGGATGGTGGAATTAGCAAACAAAGACATTTAAATAGCTATTATAAATATGCTCAATGTGTTTAAGGACCTTTAAAATAGTATAAAATAATCATACAAAATTTTAAATATATAAAAAAAGACCAAAAAAAAAAAAGACTGAAGTGGAACTTCTAGAGTTGAAAAACAAGATCTGCAATTAAAAATATAGGGGATGAAAAAACTGCATCCTAAATATGGAAAAGATCATTGTTGCAATAGAAATTATCCAAACTGAAAGAGAGAAAAAGGACAGAAAAAAGTTTAACTGAGACGTCAGTGACTTGGTAGTTACATCAGGCAGTTTGTTGTATGTATAATTTGAGTCCTGGAACAGCAGGAGTAGGGTGCAAAGAGAAAAAAAATATTGAATAAGTTATGGGTGAAAAACTCCACATATGTAAACTGTTAATCCACAGATACAAGAATCTTAATGAGCCCAAAGCAGAAGAAACATACAAAACATCGCATCGAAGTACATTATCACCAAATTGCTGAAAATGATAAAGAGAAGAACATTTAAACTAAAAAAAGAAAACATGATACATAGAAGAATAAGAATGAGAATCAATTTTAGAAATAGTGCAAGTCTGAAGACAATGGTACGACACTGTTACATTTCAGAATGAAAAAGGAAAGATGCTATCGACACAGAAGTTTATGTCTAATGAAAATGTCCTTTAAATATTCTACCTTGGCATGCAATCAAAGTTTCTAAGCCCAACATAAGCTGAGCAACTGTTACTGCCAAATCTGCAGTATCATTTTAAAATAAGTTTTTAGGCAGAAGATAAAACCAGATGGAAACTTGGATCTAGACTAAGAAGCAAAGAACTAAAGAAGTAGCATAGGTAAATATGAGATTATTTTTTAAAAAAATAAGAGGCAGGGTTTCATTATGTTTCCCAGGGTGGGCCTTGAACTCACAATCCTCCTGCCTTAGCACCCCCAAGTTGTGCCTACAGCTGTATGTTCCTGTGCCCAGCTGTAAATATGAAAGTATTTTGATTTGTTTAAAAATTCATGGGCGGGGGGGTGGGTGTAGAGATTCAGCTCAATGGCACAAGTGCCTGCCTGACAAGTGCGAGGTCATGAGTTCAATCCCTGGTACAAAAAACAAAACAAAACAAAAAATCGGTTAAAAAAATCATTGACCCAATAAAGCAAAAATAACAAATACATTTGGATTTCATTACTATGTGCAAATAAAATATATCACACCAATAGCACAAAGGATGAGAGATAAATGGAAGTACAGCGCTAGAAGGTTATAACAACATTCAAATACTCTCTAAAGTAGACTTGACCAGAATGCATGTTATAAATCTTAGTACAACCACTAATAACCAAATTGTATGGGTATAGCTTACAAACCAATAGCAGCAAGTTGGAGGTGGCAAAGAGAGGAGAGATGAGATAAATAGATAACAAAGATGGTAGGTTTAATCCAACCCCATCATGTCATGAAGTGTAAATAATATAAATGCTACAGTTAAAAAGAATGAGTCTGATCCACTTGAGTGCAAGAGTACATTGATACAAGGGAAATGCTAGATGTTGAGTACACCGAGTTCATGTTCCCCGAAGTTGAAGAATGAATTCTAAGAAATAATGGGGGTTAAGGGTAGAAAAATTTATTGAAGAAGAGAAAAGGGGGATAGGGAACAGGGATAGCTCCTAAGAGACAGGAGGGGTTCTCAGTGGGTTGCCAGTGAGCCCAACCAATGATTGGATTGCTTATATAATATCGATCCAATGGTAGCAAGGACACGAGTAACATCATTAGCCTTGTTTGATAATCTATAGTCTTGGCCTTGTCTTTAGTCTTAGCAGTGTTAGTAGATGGGAGAGGCTGACCCAACCCTAATGAGACAATGGGAAATCTCAAAAGGGCAACACCAATAATCCCAAACCTTTGTTCATCCCTTAGGGAAGTATGCAAAATCAGCCATTGTGACTTGAATCTTCAGATTCACCTCCAGCTGCAGCTGTAATGGTCTCTCCTCTCCTGCACTGACTTCCTCCAGGGCCCAGCCCTGTCTGACCTCCTACTCTATTTCTTAGCTATCAAAATAATACGATATACCATGAAGTAAAAAAAGCAACATGCAGCAGTGAGGTATAAAAAATGGTTTTGTGTTTTTTTAGTGTTTGGGAAGCAGCAACTAAGAATCCACCTTATCTACATAAGTGTTTATGTATGTGAGGAGGTACGCGCTTGTGTGTGCAGTTTCCAGATCCACGGGTTCCCTATTTGTGGATTTTACTAACCTCAAATTGAAAATATTTGGGAAAAAAATTTTACCCGTACTGAACATGTACAGATTTTTTTCCTTTGTCATTATTCTCTAAATGATACAGTATAACTACTCTTTATATAGTGTCTGCATTGTTATAAGTATTGTAAGTAATCTAAAGATGATATAAAGCATACCAGGAGGATAAGCATAGGCTATTTGCAAGTACTGTGCCATTTTATATAAGTGACTTGAGTATCTGCAGATTTTGGTACCCTTCCTAGAACCAGTGTCCTGTGGATGGTGAGGAATGAATGCTTGTGTGTGTGTGTGTGTGTGTGTGTGTGTTGTGTCTGTATGTTTCTGCATGTCTGTGTACAAAGAAGAATAAATATAGGACTGTTCACATTGTTTGTCTGTGGGTTGTAGGAGGGGGAAGGGAGGAACAATTAAAAGAGGCTGACAAAATGGAAACGTGTGACAAAATGTTAAAGTGTTGAGTAAAATATATGATAAATTTGTTGATAATAAAAATTTAGTTCTGAGCATAGATCAGGATAAGAAGTTGGCATGAATAAATGCAAACATTTGAATTGACTTAGGAAGGGATTGTGGCTAACTTTATTTTTAAATCCCAAAACTTCAATATAGTTTCTAAAACCAAAAATACAAAAACTAAAACTAAAAATATGATGTTCAAAGATGCAGAATATCATGACCCAAGTTCTTTTATATAGTGTTTTATAGTGCTCTTTAAATCTCTTCATTTTGTGGAGGGGAAAAACACTTTGTGCAGCAATTCTCCTAAGACAGTATTCCAGACCTGTTGAAAACACTTGGCATTTCAGCTGGTATTGGCACGCAGCACCAGCTATTGTTGTAAGTAGTCATTAAGTGTGGCAAGAGACTCCACCCAAAGTTAGGTGGAGTCAGGGTCATAATTTTAGAACTGGTTAGAGTTCTTTGTTTGCCAGCAGCAGAGACCGACTTTGACTGACTGAAAAGAAAGGAGATTATTGGGAAAACCAGAACACTAGTCCTGGAATCCGCATAGCTCCAGCCAGAGCTCCAGGGATGTCCATCGCAGGAAGATCCTGGTCAGGTTGCTGGTCCATTACAGGAAGTAGAATGAACTCTTCTTCTACTTCCAAACAAACACCATTGGCTCAGATGGCAGTGTTTTGGAAGAGGGCACTGTGTGCCTCTTCCCTGGATATGCTAGGACCCATGGGCAGGTGTCGGGCTCTGTTGGCTTCTCCTAGCAGGAGGGCTGCTAGCTATAAGTACAGCTCCACCAACATTGCACAAGAGAGGTGATTTTCCAGAAGAAATCAGGGTGTCTAACCTTAGGAAGGACTAATGGAGCCCAGGTACAACGCTCTTGATACTGAAAAACAGAAGCAGTACAGAGAGCAGAGTGCACAGTGCTGAGTATCACATCCAGGACATGGAGTCTGCCTGAAGCATCCGGCACAACTGCATCCTTCAACCTTGAGGAAACCGAGGAAGGCAAGGCTTGCAAATGCAAATGCTTTTATGAGCCTGTGGGAATTGAACTTGTAGCCACATATCCAATATAATAGATATAGTTTGCCCTGAGATTGAGAGAAGTTGATATTGTAGTTTAGGTTAATGGCTTATTTATAGGTATTCATTGGCAGATGAATTTTTTCAATAAATGCAAATTATAGTTTGCCTGTCAATTTGAGAGTTCCTATTGTATGTAGTGGTTTCTGATGGAGCTCTGAAACTAGCTAGAAAGAAAATAATAAACTTGGAAAAGATGTGCTAAACATAGTAAATGTTGCTGGCTGAGTGATGTGAAGAGATAAGGCATGCTTCAGCCTCCAAGAAGGATATAGTGAGGTGGGCAAGTTGAGGAAGTGACTAAGAAGCAGATTCAGGATTCTCCTCACAGCAACAGGAGAAAAGCTATCTTTTGGCTATGCTTAGAGTTAAGGAAAGTAATAAATTAATCACTGAAGGACAAGGCAAGCATTAAAGGGTTGCTGTAGAATTAAAATGACTCCATCTCCCAGTTTCTTAAAATGGCAAGGGCTCCTATCTGTTCCCATTCAGATGATGCACTTTTTTCCCTCAGGCAGAAAAGTACTGTCTACTGCTCTGCAATTGTGAATCAAAGCTCTCGTGGAAATGCACTCTGATCACTTTCATAGGTTTTTATCTAAACCAGAGTAAACAGTAGTCAGGAGGAGCTCAAACATATGCCTTCCACCCTGTTCTCTTAATGTAGTCATAATTATTCTTATGCTTCTTCTTTTTTTTTTCCTTGAGGAAGTAGCATTTGGTCTTATGGAATCTGGCAGAAATAAGCATCTTGTACTAATTATTTTAACATTTAAATGTGAACAAGATTCATAAATAGCCAGCGTTCCATCATTTAAGTAAGAATGCATGTAGTAAAAGCAATGAAACTAGCTGGGGACTTGTTGGTATGCACCTCCAATCCCAGCCACATGGAAGGCTGGGGCAAGGGGTTCACAAGTTTGAGGCCAGCCTGGGAAATTTAGACCCTATCTCAAAATAAAAAATCAAAAGGGCTGAGGATGCAGATCAGTGGGGGAGTGCTTGTCTAGCATGCACAAGGCCCTGGGTTCAGCCAACAGTATTGCAAAACATATAAACCACCAGAGAAACTGAACCGAACCATGCACATTTAGTTAGATCACTGCAGATAATCTTGTCTGCTTTCCTACTTCCATCATACATATAAGAATGTAAAGATCAGAGAAACTACACTATTTGATGTCGAAGGCCATTCTACATAATTTTCTGGGGAAAATCATTTCTTAATGAAGTGGTGATTTGGGCTTGTCTGAGGTCTAGTATCTTGCCTTGCAAGTCCACTATGATATGTGAAAATATAAGTCTGTGTGCCTCTGGTCACAGTTGAGGCCTGAATGGTCCCATGATACTGTGATGCCCCAGGGTAAGATTACATCAGCTGAAGACACCCTAGTTCCTTGAGAACCAAGTAGTAATAATAAAAAAAAGGTTTCACCTGGAGGAAAGAACAAACATTAACTTGCCTTCTCTCCCCAACATCCTCATAAGCAAAAGACCCTCATTAGCATAAGACCACCCCCACCCCCTGCATCATCCCAAGCGATCCTCATCAACGTAGGGTCCTTCTCAGCTTAAGACCACTGCTGCCCTCTGAGTCATCTGATAAACCCTTCACCATTTTCCTCAATGTAAATGTGATCAATAAATTCCGAGGTTCTGGCTGCCTCATAGCATTTTGTTCCCTGTAAACAAGTGGTCATCCCAGATCCCCATTGCATTCCCATTTGTCTTTTGCTCTCCCTTTTCACCATGTGCTATAATACCTTGCAGAAAATTGGGGACTCACTGCAGGGATCCCCAATAATTTGACACAATTTTGCTATTCAAACAATTCTGGAACTTTCTATATAACTTATTGTTTTGCAGTGGTAAATCTTACAAAATTCTTTTGTAACAGTGTGTCTCAGTTACCTTTCTCTCCTTGCTGAGACAGAACATCTGACACCCAAAATGAGGGAAGGAAAGGTTTATTTCTTACAGTTCTTGGAGATTTCAGTCCATATTCAGCTGACTGCAAGTCAGGGTGATGTGGCAGGGCAGCCATTCATGGTGGCTGCCAAACAGCAAGGTGAACCAGCAAGAGAGAGAAAACACTCCTTCTTTTCACTCTTACACTGTATGTTGGCTCCACCCCTGGGCTGCTGCAACACTCATATCACCAACCCCAGTGCTAGACAGCAAGCCAGTCACGAATGCCAGAGTCAGCCCCATCCATGATTATATGAGGCTTAAGTGGGGGCCATCTGACCACATTATAACACAGTGTTATATGGGGTTAGAGTTAACTTCCCTGTTATAGGTAAATTTTATCATGACAAAATGATTACACAAAATACATGTGAGGGACCTGTATTTGCAGTTTTGTGCTGAAGTTCATCATGGATATAAATTTAGAAAGGTAAAGGACTAAATATGTAGCTTGCAATTCTGTCCTCATTCTTAGAAATTGACCCATTTCCAGACCAGATCCAGGGTTAAATTTTGGGAATATGCACCATCTGAAACTGTGTTCATGAACATCGTTTTTGCAAAGAGGAAGGAAACAAGGGGAATTCCTTAGTCACCTTTCCTATTGCTAGAACAAAATACCAAATACCCACAACTTAAAGAGGTTTATTTTGGCTTATAGTTTTAAAGGGTTGGTCCATGGTCAGCTGGCTTCAAGGCAGAAACATGGCAGAATATCATGATGGAGCAATGCTGCTCATCTCACAGCAGCTTGGAAGCAGAAAAAAGGAACAGTACCAGAGAGGAAAGGGCCAAGGGCCAAGACAGACCCTGAGGTCATGTCCCTATAACCCACTCAGATACACCTAGAAATGTGCTTTACTAATCCCCTTGACAGCTCCCAAAGTAATTAAGTTGACAATTAAGTTTAACTGTCATAGGAGAGAAGGGAAAAAAGGTCAAGGAGGGTAATGGGGAAGTGGACATTATCACAGTATATTACATGCCTATACATATTATCATGGAACTAATATACATTAATAAAAAATAAGTTAAGAATAAACAATAAAAGAATAGTATTCTTGCATTGATTTTATCTTAACCCTTATTATATGCAGGATACTTGTCTGGGTATCTGTTTCATGGAATATTCTGTGCTTTAAGAATAAAATAAATTGATGATGCAATGGGATGACCTGTTCAAGAATTCAGTAATAAAAATCTTCCCTGAATATAAATGATATGAGTTATTTAGTAAGTATTGTCTCAGTTTATCTTGCATGTGTAATTACTAACAGGTTTTGGACATGGAAATGAAGCCAATCAAGGCAGGCAATTTTATCTGAGTGTCTGACATATGACCTATGTATTTTGTTAAATAAATGAATGGGGTAGTCTAACAGATCTTTGTTTCCTAATCATATGATCACAAAATATACATATAAAGGCACCCATGGCTGCTATAAAGTATAATGTGCTAAGCAGAAGTGTAGTAGAAATGTCACTTTTAGCAACTTTTTGAGGCTTAAATTAGCCTTTCATTAGCTATCTTTGAAAGACCAGCAGTTGCCAGGGACCTGTCCGTGGTGCTGAACCCGAGTGATGGCAATAGCTTGGAGGATGTTCTTCACCAATTTTGTACATGTTTTCTTCTGGGCTTCTATCACCAATGACAAAACTATTAATAAAAAATTGCTGCTTATCAAGTACTTCCCTTTAAAGAGCTTGAAGCACTTTTAAAATAACAGATTTATTATAAGTTTATTTGCATACCATTAAATTCACCTTTTGAACAATTCAGTAACTTTTAGAGTATTCACAGAATTTTGGAATCATTACCACCATACAATTTTAGAACATTTTTGTTTCAAAAGTAGTCTTATAGCTAGGCAGTTATTTTCTATTCCTCATCTCCCCCAACCTTTGGAAAATATCAATCTACTTTCTATCTCCATACATTTGATGATTTTGGAGATTTCATGTAATATGAATTATTCATTATGTGGCCCTTTGTGACTGCCTTCTTTCACATAGCATGCTTTCAAGGAATGTCTGTGTATTAATATGAATACATATTCCATTACTTTTTATTGATAATCTCTTGCATGCATGTACCACATTTTATTCATCTGTCCATCAGTTGATGGACATTGGGGTTGCCATTTTTCTGGTTGTTTTGACTAATGCTTCCATGGACATCACCAGGTTAACTTTCTTGCTGCTGGACACAATACTTAGAACTCACAATTTAAAGGAGGAAAAGTGTAATTTAGCTCATGTTTAGGTAGAATTTAGTGTGTAGTCAACTAGTCCAAGGCAAAAACATCATGATGAACAGATGTGGCAAAGCAAAACTGCTTACTTCATTTGTTCAAGGCAGCTCAGAGAGCAGGGTAGGGAAACAGTGCCACAGAGGAAGGGTCAAGGAACCATATATAATACTCAGGTAATGTCGTCCTGGCCCACTCAGACACATCCAGGAACAAGCTTTTCTAGTCTGCTATGTATTTCTTAACTACTGAATTTAACATACCTGGATTAATGGTCACATCCACATGCAAGTTTTTTGTATGCACATAAATTTTCAATTCTTTTGGATATATACTTAGGGTAGAGTTGCTGTGCTATATGACATCGTTGTTTAACAGCTTGAGGAACTGCCAAATGCCTTTCCAAGCCAATTGCCCTATTTTATATTCCACCAGCATTGACTAGTACTCCAGTTTCTCTGCATGCTCACCAACATGTTATCTTTCCTTTTGACTTTAGCCATCATAGTGAGCATGACATTGTATCTCATTGTGGTTTTGATTTGTACTTGCATTTCTCTAATGACTAACGACATCCAACATTTTAAAAAATGTATGTATTGGCCATTTGTTATCTCTGGAAAAATATCTGTCAAAATCCTTTGCCTTTTTTTAAAAAAAGTTGATTCATTTTGGTTTCTGGGAAGATGGTGGAATAGTAAGCAGCAGAGTAAACAGCCTCTCCGAGAGATACAGTCCAGTTGCTGGAATATAGTATCATGGGGAAGACAAAAGGAAGGAAGTGGGTCCCCTGGACCCGGGAAGAGTCTAAAGTGAGAATTGAAGCCCACAGAAAGAGTAAAAAATAAATAAATAAATAAACCTTAAACAAAAAGAAGGCAGTAGCTGTCTGCGCCTTTGCCAGGAACCAGACCCACTGTGTGAGAGGAGCTGTTGGAATCTGGGGACACACAATCAAGGTAATGTGGTGGCTGGTGACCCTGGAGATCTCCGCAAAGAGAGGCAGCATTGGAGGGGAGTGGCAGTGGAAGGGAGTGGCGAACCCGGAAGACTGCACTGGCTGGCGGTGAGTGCAGAGGACTTAGTCCTCCAGTGGGAGACAGCGATTGGCCTGGAGCCATTTTGGAATTGGGTCAGGTAAGCCCAGAACCAGAACTGCTGCTGGTTTCCTCCAGCAGCTCTTAGCTGGGTGCAGACCCTTAGAAATTGCTTGGACTGAGCTCCACCACTGCACACACTCCACCAGCCATCAGGGAGCCAATGCAGGCTGGGAAAAGCAGCAGACAGCTCCGTAAATGCACCCCATGGCCACCAACAGATACCTGTAGCCAGCACTGCTTAGAAGAAGCAAACAGTCTCACTTCAGAGAAATTGTAGGCAATGCAGGAGGTGTCTGGGACCCCAGTACCCACTTGTCCAGAACAACCAGGAATATGTCAAGATGAAGACACAAAAGGCAGTCTCTGGCCTCCAGTCGAAGCAGAGCAAGTCCAGGAGGTACAAACACAGGAGAGATCAGGAGTCGCACACCTGAAGTTTCTGAAGTGATGGCAACTGAAGTAAAGAAACAACTTCATGAGGCTATAAAAGAAATTAGAACAAGCTGGGCATGGTGGTGTACCCCTTTAATTCCAGCACTCAGGAGGCTGAGGTAGGTGGAGCATTGTGAGTTTGAGGCCGGCTTGGGCTACAACATGAGTGCAAGGCTGGCCTGAACTACATAGTGCGACCCTGTCTCAAAAAACTAGGGCTGGGAGTTTGGCTCAGTGGCTTAAGCGCCTACCTGGTGGGTGACAGGTTGTGAGTTCAATCCTCGGTGCCACAAAAAAAAAAAAAAAAAAAAAAAAA
>RJWM01022955.1:0-32896 GCA_004363535.1 Dasyprocta punctata | reverse complement strand
TCAATCTCCTTTGATTTTCTGTCCTCCACCTTTCCGGCTATGTCTCCTTTAGAGGCACTAAGGGATTGCCCTATTATTAATTTCATTTCAATTCTCAGTTGGGCTAACAGTGCCGCTTTAATTTCTTTCATAGCTTCATGGAGTTGTCTCCCCACTTCGGTTGTCATCTCCTCTGAGAGTTTAATTTTTGGACTCCCAAACTTGTCTGCCTTTACGGAGTTTTCTTTAAAACTGAGAAAATAAGAGAGCACATTTTGTTTGATTTGTAGGTATTTTTCTGAATATGAAAAATCCATCTAAATGTAATTCTCTTAGCTAGTATTTCTTTTTGAAAACTGGTTTTGGAAAAAATGGAAGCATAAATGAGGTACTAGATAAAAAATTTGAATAGAAGCATACAATTTACTGATCAGACTACTTCTGAAGGAAGTTAATAACATCACATCCCCTATGTTCCTCATTAGGTTATATTTTAACATCAACGTTCTTCATGCTTCCTATCTTTACCTAATGGTCCATTAGAAGTATAAATAAAGTGGCACATGACTACAAGTTAAGATTTAAAATTGTTTAATGATCCAAATAACCATGCTGACAAATGGTATTCGGCTGAGTGGTAAACTGAGCAAAGTGAGTTAAATAACCACTCATCTGACAAAAAATTAGTCCCTGAACATCTTGCCTGATATTTGCTCAGAGTTCTGAACTGTTCCTTTTGCAAAATTTAAGCAATTATTTTATTTATCAATCCAAACTAAAAATCTGAGTTGATACCATTCTGACACTTAAACAGCAGCCAGTTGAGAAATTATGAGCAGTGACTATCTACCTCCCAGCTTGCACATTTAATAGTTCCAGCTAGGAAAGTTGGATTATGCTAAGTGAATTTACTAAATTAAACTCCAAGTAAATAAAGAGAAGGGAGAGAAAGAGGAGACAAAAAGACTTAGAGAGAAAACAAAACAGGTAAATAAGAAAGAACCCTCAAAATTAGTTAAAACTACAACATTAACATAGATCTAAAGTGTGCTACATTCATGTTACATTTTATCAAGATTCAGTGCCAGTGATGGTGATTTTACTTTTCTCTCTACTGTTTTTAACTGGAAGAAATGTAATGAACCTTAAAGGAAACAACACAGAAACTACCAAAGGAAAAACAGTCAACGATAATCCTTTTTAAGATTCTAACTTGTTAAAAAAAAAAAAAAAAAAAGCACACAGCTAGTTTATTTTTTCTCATTTTTAGCTTTTCATTTGTATACATTTGCAAAACTACATTCATCTTGGAGATTTAGCCCATACACATATCACACCATAATCATTTTTACTTCCCCTTCCCTACCTTCCCTACTGTCTCTACCCGCCCCCACAGCACTTTCCCTTCTCTACAAAATCTAACTCCCTGCTTCCTGTCACCACCCAGCTAGTTTAAAGCCAGGTTTCTGAATTTGTAATCAGTTTCAAAGCCCAAGTACTTAAAACCGCCATGATGCAGCCAATGACAGATCAAATGTGTGTGTCGGGGAAGAGTATTCATAAATCTCCTCTTCCTATTACATAGCTCAGACTGTCTGCATTATAGCAGTAACTGTTATTTTGATATAATTAATTATCTCTCCCAATGACTTACAAAACCACTTGAGAGCAAGCACATGTTATTTATCTTTCTATCCCTAGCACCTACTACTGTGCTTGGAATGCAGTAGAGTCTTAATAAATATTTGTGGAATGAATGAATAATAATCACTGCCATTGACAGAATGGCTGTTTTATTCCAACACCATGCTAGGAGGCTAATATGAAGTCTACAAATCAATCTTCATAAGAATCTTGTAAAGTAGACATAAATAAGTATTCCAGCATCACAAAGAAAGGAAAATGGGCAGACATAATTTGTAAATAACACAACTAATCTGGGATTAATTGAATTCAAAATCTGATATACTGGTTGTATGTGGCTACCTTCTTATATTCATTAAAATGGCTAAAAAAGTACATAAATAAATGGATTGGGAAAAATCTAAGCATTTTATGGAATTTTCATTTATTTTTGGATCTTTAGAAATAGTCTTTTCTCTGTGAAGTAAAAGTTCAGCAATTACTTCCCACCAATTAAATGTACATACAAATTTTTGTATCTAAATATATCTGTGCAAACAAAGGAATTATAATTGAAATAGTGATCTAAACAAATTAAAAATTCCTATTGCTTTCAGAGAAAAACTAGAGTTGGACAGTAAAGTGATCAAAACAGATTTGATTCAGGTACCATTACAATATCACAGAATAGCTTCAAACTGGATCTATGTCTGAAGACTGTGGGATTTATAGATAAGAAGAGTGGGGCATTTGGTGGTCAGAAAATTACTAAGAGAAAACATTCAGGGTGGTGATGAGGATTCTAGCTAATTCAACTTGACAGAACCTTTGCTGAAGGTTGCTGGATAATCAAACATTACCTGGGGATGGTGAGAGACAAGGAATTTGGTCAAATAATGAGGTGCTCACGTATCAAGTATGAGGAGTGCTTTCTATACCAGCTTGGCATGAATCTTTGCTTCATTTAGAAAATATAAGGTTGTATACCAGTGTTAGGACCTCGAGGATTTAAAGGAGCCTGATTAGACTTAAAGAAGCTGACTGATTATCACAAGTGTGGGAAATTGGTTACTTATAATTAAAATGTTTAACTTGTAATTAATCATTCTCTAGTATCACGGTATAGAATACAACTTTGATGAAACTCACAAGCAGTTCACATAAGGGCAAAATTTAAGTTTCAACTTTTTTTCTCTGTGTTTCGGGCTATAGTTAGCACCCATACAAATTAACAAGATAGGTAATGTATTTTTACTGCTAATGAAGGACTTTGCCTGTGTTCTAGTCTTTGATTTGCATGGTGAAGTCACTTACATGGGCAATATTCTAATGCCTAGTGGTTTCTTCCCTAGTTTTTCCTAGATTGAGGCATTTCTACTACCTCCTCTGAATGCACAAAGTAAAATAAAATCTGTATTTGTAAAGCTGATAAGCAGAGTTCATTGTTTTCTTCTTTGATCTCTGGCAGAAATGAACCAATAGAAGTAAAGTAATTTGCTACACATCATACAAAAAGTCATTGTTGATTGCACACGTCGTCTTTGGCACATACTTGCCTATTCGGTATTGGTTGAAAGCGTTTCAGCTGGATGCTGCCCAAGAGGCTGTTTTTTCTTCCGAGAGCTAGAGGCTGTTTGAAGATTGTGAAAATACTGTATGTGATTTTTGCAATACTTTTGCTTGTGTGACTTTCTTTTATTCCAAGGAAAGGATCATCTCTTAAGTCTTCTTCATGTATGTACTACTGGCTTTACCATTAGAAAGTAAAGCCTTTATTTCACTAACTCAATAGTACAGAATAAGATGCATTTTTACCAGCTGATTTCTAATAATCATGAACTTGTCAATATAGTATATAAACAACTGTTCATTCATTTTTTTAAATGTTGCATTCTCTTGTGATTGGTATGTCTTACTAAGTACTGGCAACCAGGGAGTATCAATAACTCCAGAGTGTTGCACTTTAGTGGATGTAGGGTTTTAGTCACATAAGACAGAAAAGTTCTAGAGATCTGCTATAAAACAACGTGTATTTATCTAGTCAATAATGCTGGATTGTACTACACTTAAATACATTTTAAGAGGGTAGATTTTTCTGTTCTTTGGGGATTTTCTTGTTTTGTTTCATTTTGCTTTGTTTGAGTTGTTTTTACTCCTGTAAAACAAACAAAGCAGAACAATTTAAGAGGTGTGACAGGTTACCCGGTAAGAAACTCAGCTCTGTTTGTGAGCAAAAGCATCGTGATGAATTACCTGTTCCCATTTCAGTGCTTAAGAGTTAGAGAAATGAGACAATTCTCCACTTAATAAAGCTTCAGCAAGGTTTTTTCATTAGTAGTAATGATTGATGTAGACTTGCTGGTGATTCTGGGCGATCCTGGGAGTTGAAGTCACTGAGTAAACAATTCCGGGCTAACAAAAGGATTCTGTTCAGGTGTTTGGCACTGGTCCCAAATGCATTCTTGATTTGAGGTCAGCTTGTTCAACACCAACCATGATATAAGGTATTAGGCTTCATGAATTTTGCTGAATAAATGGAGTAAATTTTAGTCACTCATGTTTTTCCTTCATGAAAATGTTTAAGATATATTTAAAAAGGTAGTATGTTTTCATGGCATAGCTTGGCAAATTAGAAAAAAAATTAGAGTTAATTTATTCACATCATATTCTTTTCAAGCCAAGATAGTTGTTTATAAAACATCTCTCAGTATAGTAAAAATATCAAAACAAATCTTCCAGTTATGGTGACAAAACTTGTTCTGGATGGTTAGTTACTGTCATAATTCATGAAAGGAACTACAGAATTCTGTATGTGGTGATGTTTTGGGCACTAACTCCAGCTTTTATGCTTCATGACTACAGTATGAAAAATAATCTACAAGAGTGATATTTTTAGCTATTTAGAAAAGTGAAAACATTGGGAGGCTGAGAGAGGATTGTGATGAGTTCGAGGCCAGGTTATATTATACAGCAAGACCCTGTCTCAAAAAGCCAAAAAAAAATAAAAATTTGAAATGGAAAACAACTTTGACATGAGAGAATAAATTCTCTCCCTTATATTTGTTACAGTGACATAGGTCAGATACTGGCAAGTATGATAGATAATCTCAGTGCAGAGAGACTGTTTTCTAAGTGCATAAAGAGGAAGACACGAGCAAAGTTGAGAGGTTTATAACTCAGTCATGGTTGGTATAAGCTTAGCAATATGTCAGTTTGTATTCAGCTGAAAAATCATTTGATTCTATTAGTTTTAACAAAACCACTGTCGTTTATTTGCATTACAGTTAAGGCCATTTGGTATTTTAAAGGGGGAGTTTTAGCATGGTTCATTTATATTGCCATTCAGAATTGACAAGAATATTTTTATAACTTCAACCCATAACCTATTCTTTTTTCACCACTCCCATACCAAACAACTTGTATTTCATCATGCATTATCTGATCCTAATGCAATTTTTATTTAAAAATTTTAACCTTTCCTAGTAAATGGAGAAAATTCCTAGTAATCAAGTCTAAGTAACTTCCTTACAGATTTATACTTCTTCAAGTAATTGACATTCTCTACAGGGCAGCTTCACTCTCTTATTTATTGATGAATTCCCATGCTTAACACAATGACTAAACCATACATTGTGGATATTGAATACATATTTTTTTGTCTGTAAAAGAATGAGTAAAAGGAACTAAGCTCAGACATAGTTGCTCTGTGTTGACTGCCCCAATTCATGTGTTTGGAACTTAACACTTTTAGAGAGATCAGACAGGTTTTTTTAAAACAGTGCAATTCAGTATCACTTACTGAGTGAAATTATTCAGAGGTTTTTAATAAAGTAAAGCAGGGAATACTGCTAAGATTTACTGTAATATTGATAACTTGAAATAGATTTATCAAAATAAAATATTTTGCTTTGGTGTTAAATATTGTCCTACTTCCAAGACACAAAATAGAAAAAATCTTTGATAAATCAATACAATTTAGTAGTTTAAGTCAATTTTGTCTATTCCACTTAAAAATTTGCACCTATATATTATATATTCTTAGATATACATGCATCTATGCTTTTTACATATGTGATATGAGCATATATACATATGTGTGTGTGTGCATACGTGCGTGTTTATAATTCTGAATATTCACACACACACGCACACAGTACAAACACACTTCCATATATATGCTTGGTTCTCTTCCAAACCTTTCATCTCATAAATTGGAGTTGTAGGATTCTTCCTCAGAACATAAAATTATTTATTTTTACTTAGGCTAATCCTTGATTAAACTTCCATGTCTCTTTAGGTTTCTGTGAATCAACAGTACTCCAGAAAGCATTCCCCTTCCTGAGAATCCAGGGAAGTCTTGGAATGCAAAGAACTTGAAGAGAAAAGCATAGCCAGTTGGAGAGTTTTGAGCCTTTGTAGGCTGCTGAAACAGATTTTTAGCACAAACACAAACCAAAGTCTTTGTATTCTTAAAACAAGGATTTTCATGTAATGCCAAGAAGCTCACTTTGATTCTGTTTGTTTTGGCTAAAGAATTGAAAAAATTTGTTTTAATCATGTAGTCATTATTTTGCAAAGTGACTGTACAAAAATTATGGGAATAACTTTAACCTCACTAATGATTAGCCATTGTTAAAGTAACTGTTCAACTAAATGTTTTATAACATCATTGTTTTTATATATGAACCAAAAGCTTCATTGGTATTTTTATAATGCAGTATATTATGATGATGTTCAGATTCAGTACTTTTTCAAAAGAATGACAACTTAGAATTTTGTCAGTGACTTATGAGATCTTTGTTTCCTTAAAAAGGTAGAACTAAGACATATCAAGATTTAAAACATAAATATCTTGGAAGAATTGGAAGAACAACATGGGGGAGACTGAGAAAAGGATTGAAACTCATAGAATGAAATGTCTTTCCAAGGTGAAGGTATGGACTTCGTGTGTGTGTGTGTGTGTGTGTGTGTACAGTTTTTTTTTAACTCAGTCCCTATAATCTATCTACAAAAAGAGATCTAATATTAGTATCATACTACCTGATTCATTGATTATCTCTTGCTGTAAGGAAGTTAGCTTTATAACTGAGATTGTGTTTAAGCAGGATTATTGATTATATGAGCAATTAAATCAGACATGATTTTGAAGGTCTCATATAAGGAAAAGATTTAAAATTTTTTGGAACACATAATACTGTGTGAAGATTTATTTGCTAGGAACAAGGGCCAATTCAATGCTCACCCTTGAGAGGTTTTTAATACAGAGAAATGTGCGAGTCACTCCTAGAAAGTAACTTGTTGGACAGAAACGCTTGGTTGACCAGGGTGCAAAGATTAATTGACATGACTCAGTAAGACAAATGTTTTCTTCAGATTTTGGCAATATAAGCATCAGACCTTCCAAAAAAATGCCCATTTGTTGACTGTTCTGGTAGTTTTGACAGTTTTAGAGCAAATTCTTTTTTCATACTTCCAAAAACATTTTACATTCATAAATTTGAATTTATTTTCAACCAAAGGCTTTGAGCATTTGTCTCACTCCACAGATGATACCTACAAGAGATTTCCAAGTTAAAACACTATCATTTATTTTGTATCAAAGGCTTATTTACTAGTTATATGTATTTAGAGGACGTCTATACACATACACAAAATGTAGAGTTATATTACAGATCTAGAGAACTACTTATGGTTGAAGTGCCATGTTGATTATGAAAAAGATTCACTCAACTCTTACTTTGTTTGTAGTTTACTGAATAGAAATAGGAACCTGAACCCAGGTTCTCTGGATTCCAGATGCTTGTTTGCTGTTTGATGTTTTATAAGTTGTTTAACCCCTTCATGTTTCACTTGTCTCATCTGAAAAGGGTAATAATAGTCCTGTATTATAGAACTTTTTAAAGTTTTTGGAACAAAGGTAAGTATTGTAAACACTCAATTATTAGCTAGTATTAATAGTGTTTATGGGGGAAAATTGTCAGGTATTCTTAATAAACAATGTCTTAAGTTTTATTTTTGGTTACTTTGAGTTTTGAAAAGTATATTAGTCAGTGTTCTTGTCATTGGGACAAAGTACCTGACATACACAATTTAAAGGGGAAAAGGTTTATTTTGGCTTATAGTTTGCAGACATTTCATTTCATAGTTAACTGACTCCAAGGCAGAGCTGCATGGTGCAGGGACTTGGTGGAAGAGATCTGAGATCTCCTCGTTGTGTGGCAGCAGGAAAGCAAAGAGCATGGAGGTAGAAAAGGAGAGGGAGACATACACTCCAGGCCATGTCCCCAGTCATTTGCCTCCTCTGACCAGGCTCCACCTCCCAACATTGTATTTAGTGGTTCAACTGTGAACTAATGCACTGTTAAACACTAAGCCCTCATGATCCAGTCACCTCCTTAAAACCCCAGCCATGAGTGCATGAGGCTCTGATGGGAGGGCATCTGGATATAAACAGAAACAATATCTTACCATCATATAATAGTTTTGAATTATAGCAAGCTTGGTTTTCAAATTTCCCGTGACGTTTTCATATAAATTTCTATTCAGATTTTGGCAAACTAACTGTTACAGAGCTCTTTTGGCTTAGGTGTTTGCTACCGTTTATAGTTGGTAAGCTATGGTCCATACTGTAGATTGCGGTTCCCTCAAATATGTATGTTGAAATCCAAAGTGATTACTGTAGGTAATTGGCCTTTTGAAGTAGATTAGGTCACAGGCATGAAGGCTCCTGAATGCAATCAGTTTCCTTATAAGGGAACTAAGAGAGACCCCTTCCACTGTGTAAGTACTCAGTGAAAAGACGGCTATCCAAGAACAAGTAAGTAGGCCCTTATGAAACCCCAGGTCTGCTAGTACCTTGATCTTGGATTTCCTGACCTCTGAAACTGTGAGAAATAAATTTTTGTTTCTAAAACCACCCAATCGATATTTTGTTATAGCAGCCCAAATGAATTAAGAGAGTACATTTGGTTCTATTAAATTTCATCTTGTCTTCAGCACTGACTGTTTTTTCCAGATGTTTCTGATAGTTGTTCTGTCAATAATTAAGAGACAACTAGTCATTGGGCACTTACTAGGTATTGAAGACACAAAAATAAAAAACGGATAGTGCTTATCTCTGAACTATTCACAGTGTAATGAAGGATGACATTGTGGACACCCAGATATGTGAATGAAATTCATTGAGATAGGAACCAGAATCACAGTAGCTGTTAAAAATGAGGAACCCATGGTCAAGGTTACATTGGTATTATAGGGACAGAAAAGCTTCACAATAGAAGTGACAAATGACTGAATCTTGAAAATTTACAAGATGCTCAATAGTAAGATAGGTATTATTTGTAGACAAACATCATGTAAAAGGAAATGAAATGTAAAATAGCATAGTGAATTACAAGAACTATATGCAGAACATTATGTCTAGGGAAAAGAGCAGGAAATGAAGCTTAGATATAGATGCATCTTTCTTTGCCATTGAAAAACAGGGACTTAATGGCAATTTCTTAAAGCTTTTCAAAATGATATCACATACTAACCATTTTATTAATTCATTTGACAAGTTACAACTTGGTGATGATGACATGTAAAAGAGAAGTAGGGGTAGATAAGAATAGAGGAGATTAGCTGGGGAGTTTGGCTCAGCGGCTTAAGCGCCTGCCCTGGCAAGTGCAAGGTTGTGAGTTCAATCCCCAGTGCCTCAAAAAAAAAAAAAAAAAAAGAATAGAGGAGATTAAACATGACTGCAATTGTTTACACTAATCTGTGTATACACTTGAGTAACTTCAGCATGTGAGTGGCAGTTACAGTCATGGGAGTAAGTGTGATTTCCTAAGCAGAGTATACATGGTGGAAAAAGTACAACATACAATAAAAGCCTGAAAGAATTGGCCAAAGAAGAGAGGACTGAGTAAGAAATATCTAATAGGTAAGTGGAGATGTAGGTAAGCATGGAAAGAAAGATTTCAGGAGAAAGAAATGAGAATGGGAAAAAGAGACAGAGGGAAGATTGAGGAGAGGGAAAGGGGATGAAAAAGAATTTATATTTATATATCTGTGCCAACTTTCCACAAGGAATGCAAACCTTATGTATTGCAAGCCTCTACTAATAAAAAATAAATGAATAGATAGATAGATAGATAGATAGATAGATAGAGACAGACAGACAGACAGTAACAAATGATTTAGAGACCTGAGCTAATAACTGAGAAGTGTTTATTGGAGTTGAAAATCCCAAAGGTGTTCATGACTATTATATCATAACTTCAGCAGACAACACTGTGGCAGGCTGAAGGCTGAATGAAATATTAAATAATGTATGCAATGAATATGGATTACTCTTACAAACAGGAAAGGAGGAAGGCATTTTTTAAAAAATAAGTAGTAATTTGAATAAATTAATAAGCTAGAGGGGAAGAGGTAACAAAAGAGTAAAAAGTGTGAGGTTTAAAACAGGAGAGAGGCAATAATTGATGGACCAGGATTTCAGATATTTAAAAAAAGTTTTCAAGAGCATGGATGAAGGGACTTTATTTTACATGTAAACCAGAGGAAAATGAGAGTGGACAGGAATGTAATAATGTATCAGGCAAAGCAAACTTATTACTTACAGGTAAGCAGTGAGGATAAACAGAAGCCTAGAATTCATGATGAGTTCGACTCTCAAGTTCAGAAAAGCCACCCAGGCCAGAAGGAGTATCATTCATGCATAGGTCTTGCTCTGTGTCACAGCTGAGGAACCCCAAAAGTACTCTTGGATTTAGATACCAAGAGCACCACTTGCAGTGTGACGTTAAGCATTATGGGACATTTAGTTCTGGGAAGAGTGATAGTGGTGTTTAGATTGTTCTGGACATTTGACCCATTACTGCGTTTTATGGTTTATGTCTGGGTGTCTCCCCAAAGCCTCATGCTGTCATGCAGGCTGCAGAGTCTAGTGTTTCTGATTGGTTTGTTGTCTAGCACTGGGATTGGCGGGGTGAATGCTACACCCCACCAGGCATGGGGAGCCAGCACACAGTATAAGAAAGGGAAGGTAGTGTGCTCATCCCTTTTTTACTCTGTTCCCTTGTTAAGGTTTGTGTTCTGACGGCTCTGCCAAGCCTCATGTAATCATGGATGTGGCTGAGTCTGGCATTTATGATTGGTTTGTTGTCAGTGCTGGGATTGGTGGTATGAGTGTTGCACCCGCCCAGGGGTGGAGCCAACATAAAGTGTAAGCGGGGGAAGAAGGCTGTCTTTCTCTCTTGCCTGATTCAGGCTTTGCGCTTTGTGGTGGCCATAAATGGCTGCCCCCGCCCATGCCATCTGCCTTGCAGCCAGTGGATTATGGACTGAAACCCCCAAGAACTGTAAGAAATAAACCTTTCCTTCCCTGATTTTGGGCGTCAGGTATTCTATCTCAACAACGAGAGAAAAGTAACTAAGGTATCACTCTTGTCACTTGTGGCCACCCTGAATGGTTGCCCCTTAGTCACACCACCGTGCATTGGAGCCAGCTGAGTATGGACTGAAACCTCTAAGAACTGTAAGCTAAATAAACCTTTCCTTCCCTAATTTTGGATACCAGGTATTTTGCCTTAGCAATGAGAGAAAAGTAACCATGACACGATGCATGCAGCACATTTTGCACAAGAATTCCAAGTGAGGAGGAAGAGTTGAGCTGGCCATGGTCATCTGAGGCCCTCCCCTCCTCTGCAGAGAACTTGAGCAGATTTGCTGTGCTACAATGTAATTCTGCATTCTTTGTTTCTAACAAGTGTATGTATTCATCTGTACTACAGATAGCATTGTAGTACTGAAGATCTGTTGTCATCAACAGCTGTGTGTTACTTAAAATGACTGCTGATTTATCAGTATGAACAAAGTATGCATACAAAATAATCAAATTGGAGCTCCATACAAAATTCAATCCCACTAGTCAATAATCCTATTTCGAGTTCCCAGAGAGAAAAACATGTAATGATAGACCAGAAGACATCTAATGTTTCCTGCAAGTTTAAGAGTTTTTTTAAATTGAAACAGAATATGTCTTGCTTTAGAGGATTTTTTACTAATAGATGTCAAATATATGACTTAAATATAAAATTTTTGTAATTCTTGTGTTTTTTTCCTCCTAGATGTTTCTGTTGGCATTAACATGTGCATATGTATCCAAAACACTGTCTGGATCTTATATGAATTCCATGCTCACACAAATAGAGAGACAATTCAATATCCCAACATCTCTGGTTGGATTTATTAATGGGAGCTTTGAGATTGGTAATGAATTATTTTTGCATGTTTTATCTGTGGAGCTGGTCTGAAAAATTTTTTTCTCTTTATTGCATTAGGCCATTCTAGTCTGACTGAGTTTTATGTCTTATAAAACGGAATTGTCTGACTAAGCCTGGAATATGCTTACAAACAAGTCTAGGATTACTTCATATTAATAACTAAGTATCATCTTGTATCCCGCCACTTTCCTTTTTAAGAGTTTTTTGTCTATCTGCCATAAGTGGCAGAGTACTTAATTTATATTTAAAACTATTATTGAATAAGTCTAAGGGAAATTAAGATCTCTATTTTTGTATTCAGAAAGCATTGAGGGAGACCAAAGGAATTTGTATTCTCAAGGAAAAAAAGCAAATATTTTTATTTTCCTTTTGTGTCTGGGAGATTGACAGTTCTTTCTACATGCAGAACGAAAAAGAAACTGCTTCCCTGGCTCTCTGAAATAGTTTCAGAAACGGTGCTTAAGGAGGAAAAAAGTTTGCTCTTACCTTTTGATTTTGGGAGATGAGTGGGGATCTGTGAGGACAAAAGGCAGGAAAGATTTCTTTGAAAACAAAGCTCCATTGAAACATTGGTGCTATTCTTTTCTAGTTCTGGAGTAATTTTGACTTCCTTCAAGGGGAAAGTTGCCTTTAATGTATTTAACCAAAATCTAAAGAAAAATCATGATCAGGGAGAAGCAAAACTGAAATAAGTGATGACTGATGTTGTCTCCTAGTGGTCAAGTCCCTCAAATTTTACTCAGTCCTGCCCATGCAATACAGTTAGAACTCACTTCTCAGATAGTCCTGGTATATACTAGACTCAAAGTCTAACTGAGGGCATAGGTGCAAACAACAATTCTGGGAGTGGTACAAGTGGTTCTTCTATATTTAGAAGGCCCCATTGGATCAGAGAAGAGAACACAACCTCACTTAGGGAAGACAGACTCTGGAAGAGTAAATAAGTTTTCCAGGTGAAGAAGTAGTGTAGTGCATGGGAATGATATTTCAATAAAAGAAGAAGCACAAATGTGAAACAGCCTACTAGCTTGTGTGAAGAGCAATATGGTTGATTGTTAAAGTTTAAAATGGTAGCTGTCATCCAGAACTTGGACGAATGGGCAGGGGTAAAAAATAGAGAGAGACTTGTGGGCTTGCTATGGAATTTCTCTGGCATCCTCTAGGCAAGACAGAGTAGCTGAGAATTAGAAGGGATTATTAATCTTTCTGTGCTTGATACCCTGACATCATATGATCTTAGAATAATATTTGATAATAATATTTTAATTGCATAAAATAATTTCCTTATATTGAAATAGAATTACGGGAATGATGATGAATTTTGTTTTAGGCAAATTGTGGTAGTATCCTTCAGCCCTTTAGGTAGTGAAGTACACTAGTGTGTAGACAGTTTTATATGAGTCTGAAACACTGGAAAATTATCTGGCCTGGAGTTATGGATCAGTAAGTATGTAGGTGCTTATCAAGCTAGAAAAAACAGGCTACTCTTCAGAGAGAGGATGTCGTGTAAGAACAACAGACAAAGAATGGTCGTTTATTGTGTACCAATGTTTAATGCACAGAAGGAAGGCAAAGAACACATGAAAGTATTAAGAGAAAGAATAGTCAGATAAATAAGAGAAGAATCAAGATAGAATATGTGATAAGCACTAAGAAAGTAGAAATTTCTAAAAGAATGAATACCACGACAGTGTCAAACACATTAGAAATATGCAGTTAGACTCAGAATGGTAAGCTATTTGGTTTTGTACTATGGAAATATTGGTAATCTTTGGCAGGGCACATTAGTTGAATAGTAGGTTTAGAATCTATAAAACAATGGAGGTAGCAGTGACTTTGGAAGAAAACAGAAGGTAGGGAATGGAATCTGTGAATACAGATGAATGTTCTGAAAAATTTGGAGAGAAACTAGAGAATGTCCATAGAATAAAGTTCAGCAGAATGGGAGACAATTAAAATATACAAGAGATGTTTTAGTTACTAGTGAAATATTATAGAGAAGATGGCAGTGCCCAGGTAATGTGAATGGCTTCAGATGGTCAGGTGGACACCACACCCCTGAAACTGAAGGCAGGCAGTAAGGTCATAGGACAGGCACCTGTGTTGAAGTTGAAAAGTTACATGAATTTTAAAAGGGAACAAAGGAAGTGTTTTCTCACCTCACTTAGGGGTGAATTTAGCTTCATACTGACTTGTTGCTGTGCCATATTTTATTGCCCCAAATTTCTTGGCTAAGTACAAAATGTTAACTATTTTAACCACTAGTTGGTGGGGACAGGTGACTTGATGACAGTACCGAAGATTTGAAACAGTTGCTGTGGAAAAAGAAATAATTTATAGGTGCTAGTAAATGTATTGTTGTTTGCTTGCATTTACTTTATAAGCAACATTCCCCATAGTCTTTACATCAATTTACCTATCTTCTATGCTCTCATGGTAAGTACTTTACTGACACCCAGGGAAGTGAGGTGGAAAAACAATTCCTTTGTTCCCTTTGCACATTCATATAGATTTTCAGCTGTAACACAGATGATTTTGATGATAGGGATTTTAGAAATAGTCTATGTGGCTGTTGTAGCTATGGAGGAGTGGGCACCCTCTATAAAATAGTGTAAAAACTGGCAAACCTTCTATATATAAGACAAACTAGGGAGAAAAAGAGATTGGAAGAAGAAAAGTCTTCAAAATATTCAGCACCACTTACAAACTTATGAACACTTTGAGGAAAATAGCTTTTGAAATTTTTATAATCCTTGAACTCATTACAGATATTTTCTTTATACATTGTAAGAACAAAGTAAATATTGTTCATTGAATTAAAGATGGTTTGCAGTGAACTTACTTGCATATTTTTCTCTTTCACCACTTAACTCCCCACTTATCAAGAATCTATCCATCAGAATAGGGTTTCCCAGTTAGTTTAAGGAAACTGTAAGACATGGAGACAAAGTTGTATTGACTTTTGTACTTTTCAACTCCAATCTAACTTAAGACTCAGTTGGAGAATTGGGAAACCACCTTTTTTCTTTTTTTTTTAACTTAACCACATCGTTTGATCTAAGGGAAGAATTAAAAAATAAAAGTAAATCTCTGACTTGGTCATGTGGAACAATAAAGGTATCTTTGAATAATGAGTTACAAAATGTGCATATATCTGGATCTGACTCTAACTTCTCTTTTTGAGCATAATAAAATGCTAAGGTGTTTTGTGGAGCAGGCATCAAAGCAGAGGCCAGAAGTCTTATATATGCTAACACTTACATTTGTGTCCCATATCCCAGAACTGTTCTTCAGCCTCTTTCATGAAATTCCCTTTCTCTGCACTGATTAAATGATAGGGTTCCACAGGGATGTCTTTATCTGAATGTCTACATTGTGAGAGTCCTTATTTAGTGTAAGGAATTTTGTTCATTTAGTTTTTTTAATATGTGCATGCACCAACCCCATTATTTAAGATGGTTGTTAGACAATAAAAACTAGAGTAAATGATTAGGTGAGGGTGTAAAGCTTTTATTAATACTTACTGAAATGAATATTCTCAATTTTTTTTCTAGGAAATCTTTTGTTGATTATATTTGTGAGTTATTTTGGAACTAAACTGCATAGACCTATAATGATTGGTGTCGGATGTGCAGTTATGGGATTAGGTTGTTTCTTAATATCTCTACCTCATTTTCTCATGGACCGGTAAGTATTACAGTCTTTGATGATATTTTAAATTCAACTTTTACCTCCAGGGAATGAGGTTTGGAATTTCCTTTCTAGGAACAATGCTTTCTAAAACCACAGAACACTGTAAAGTATGGCATCTGCTCTATTCCATCAGCCCGTTCTGTGTTCTTTTCTATCTCCTCCCCACTAACACAGTAACATTTTGCCAGTTTGTGAAACTGGACTTCAGGACACCTCTTTTAGGAAGGCGAATCTGATGAAAAGATTCTCAGGACTGGCTGAGATGCGGGATTACTCCTTGCTCAGGACTATTTAATCACTTTTAGTTACAATGCAGATATGTTTGATTGTAGGTCACTAAGGCACAGGCCATTTCAAATGTTAATTTTAATCGTAATTTTTACCAAAACCATATATGTTCAAAACTCTTTTTTTTTTTTTTTTTTTTTTTTTTTTTTGCGGCACCAGGGATTGAACTCACAACCTCATGCCTGTCAGACAGGCGCTTAAGTCACTGAGCCAAATTCCCAGCCGTATGTTCAAAACTATAAAAATAAAATCAGAGTGAAAGAATTGATTCCTTCCCTTTATTCTTGTCTTCCAGAGGCAACCACTTGCAACTCTTTTAGCTCTTTCTTCTATTTGCCCCTTTAACTTGTTAGCTTTTAGTACTTCAGAGTTATGTAATACATATTAAATTCCTACTATAAAATCATATTCACTATTTCATTTTTATGACTGACAATATTTTTCACCACTGGATCATGCTGTTATCTTTTCTTTATTATATAATTTTCATTTTTTTCCAGAATTTAAGAATTACTTCATTATTCTTTCATTTCATTTTATTAAAAGATTTCTATTGCTCACTAATTCCTCACCATTTAGTAGGGCAAATGTTTTCTCAGTACAGATTGGAAGGTTTCATTTCAGTCTTGGAGATACATCTCTCGTTACCCCCTATATAATTGGGAATGCTCCTGACCTGCTGCACTGGTGGTTCCTTGGAATTTTCCCTCATTATTATGCTTTGGAATTTGCTCTACCTTTTTCTTGCATTTAGTTACTCATGTCATGGGTGTTATGTCTTATGCCTTCCCTTTTTCTTACTTCTTTATGCACAGAAAGTACTAGCTTGCTGAGAAAGTATGAAGGAAAGTGTAAGATTTGTGACTTCATACGTCTGAAAACATTCTACTTCCATGCTTAATCAATGGAATGGCTAGGATGACATTCTAAGTAGAAATAGTTTCTTGAGGGATTTTCAACACATTATTTTAAAGGTTTTAGTTTGTTTCCATTATTATCATTATTCAGAACCTTGTATCATTCTCATCCCTGTGATCAAGTTATTTTCTCTGGTAGATGCTGGGTTTGTATTTTACACTCTTATCTCAGGTACAACCCCTTGTACTGGGGCAGTGGAGTAAGTTGCTGAGAGAGACCGAAGAAGATACCCAGTGATGGCTTGTGAGAGATGAGGATTATTTAAGGATCAACAGGAAATGATAAGGTTACAACTTGCTAGCAGAAAAGTATAGCTACTAATGAAACTGGATTGAGCCGAAAAGTTACCACAAAGGATTTGAAATACCCAAGGGCCATGAACTGGATTAATTACTCATCAGAAAGTCTGGAGTCACGAGGTTAGACAGGACAATCCATAGATAGAACTTAAAGTATTCATTGGTTCCTGGCTCAAATATAGCACTACACACTGCTCTGTTCTCCACATAGCTGTTGTAGTGAGGGAGTTTATACAGCCAACTACACAGCAGTGGTATTATTAACTTGCCTTGTTCCATTTTATAACCAACACTCCAAGAAAAAGCTGCCTTTACACTCAGTCAGGAAGGCATTTTCTACAGGAACACTAGTTTACCCAGTTCTCAGTGTCCCTCAGATAATACTAATTGGGACCTTCCAGCTACTATCCTCTCACAGTGTTCCTTCGATTTGTCAAAAGTCTCAGGTACATGAAAGGGGCAGAATTTCAGGGAAACAGTGTTAAATGCCCTAATTTTTTTCAGGGACAATAAAGCACAAAGTCTGAAATTTATAATTGTCTTAATATTTTGCTTTTCCTCTGCTATGCTGGGTACTTCAATCTGGACATTTGGAAAAATATTAATTCTTCTTTTTGATAATACTTTACTCCTCTTATGCTCTATTTTCTCTGCTTTTCTCTTTGAAGAACTCATACTATTTGAATATTGGACATATTGAACTAAGTTTTTTTTCTTATCTTCTTTCCCTTGTTTTATGTCTTATTTTCTTGTTACATTTGGGGAGATTTAATATCCAAATCATGAGTTGTAAACTTATGTTATCACATTTTCAATTTTCAAAGACTCTTTTGTTCTTTGAATATCTTTACTGAAGGAACAACTTGCTATTCTTTCAAGAATGCAATGTGTTTTCCCATGTGAGCTTTCTTCCTCTGTTCTCACTCCTATTTTGCTTGTCTCAGTCTTTAACTGTTATATGTGTCTTCCATTTATCTGGCCCTTGGTTATCTGTTTGTATTTGAGAATAACAGCAACAGTGATAAGCTAACCAGAAATTCTGTATCCATGTGTAGGACTTGTTTAATTGAGCACTTCTACACAGAGTGATTGAACAGGAACTACCTGTTTTTCAGTTGGCTTGGAACTATGTAAAACCTGCTATTTATCCTAGGCAGTAATTAGTGATTCTGCTATCTGTTGCATGGAAAGTAGAAGTTTGACTACTGGCCAGATGCAGTTGGAAGTTTCTTTTTTTAGTATGTAGATTTTTTTTTTCACTTAATATCTCTAGTTTGTAGTTTGGCCTCCCTGTCTTCTATATACCTGTTTAGACTTCTAGATTTAATGGCCTTTTTAACTTAGAAGGGCAATGGGTGTCTCTAGGAAACTAGCTATCCCTTAAATACACTTTAAATCAAGTGTTCAAACTTTCCTAGCATTTGGATCTTTACCACGTCCCATTAATATTTTGTTTGAGGCTCTCCAGGAAAGTCCATCATAAATTTGCTTGCTTTTCTAAAGTCAGAAATGATCATATTTCTAATTTGTCCTGATTCAGTGACCATTTACTTAGTACCTTCCCATTTTCCAAATTTTATTAAACTCTTTCCTATTATCAAATCTCATTCTCTTCATCCTTGTGAATTATCCCTTTTTTCCATTTTATAATCCTTTTGCTGACATTTCATTGATGTGTTGAGAATAAATGATCTTTAAAGGAGTAACTGAAATTTAAGTAGATAAATTAAACAAATAGGATCCTCTGTTATTTTTGAAGGGATCAGAGGTTTCTAAGCAAAGAGTTTTACTGTTCCTTATATCCTATTCTGCCCAAGACAATGCTAAGTAGTGTTCAACTATTATTTGCACTCCTTCCACTCTATGCCAAAGTCTTGTTTTCTTTGAAGTTGTTGTGTCCCATAGGATCATGAGTAGGGAGACAGAAGGCTTTGTTCAGAGTTCACAGCCACGCTTTGTGGGAATGACTGGGCAATTGTAAGAGGAAGGTATTTTGTTTCTTTTGATTTTGTCCTATAGTATTGAGATTAACACTATTAGGGGCATCCAAGGATAACACTCTTTAATTTATATGGAATTCAGAAGGGCAAATTTATTTTGGCTCTTATCTAATAAACAGAAAGAAAACCCACAAAAATTTTTAACAAAGACTTAGCTACAAGTATTTTCCTCTACTTTTCTTGCATGTAATTCACTTTTTGAGATGCTTCATGTGGATTCTATGGTAAATTGTCTAAGTTAAACATCTATAGTTGTTAACACTTTTGTTCTTACAACAAAAGAAAAAGTCATTACATTATGCTGTCTGGTGACTGAAATTCATCTAAGGCCTCTTATTACATAAGATGGGAATCTTTTTTTCTATAGGATTTAAAGAACACATGGAGGAATTAATGTTTGGATTCTCAGAAAATAGAGGTTATTCTTATGAGGAAACCTCAGAAAATCCAAACTTAGATACTTATCTTACTGTGTTTTTTTCCAAAAGCTTTTATCTTTTTAATTAAACTTTATTGAGGCTCTTAATTTTCTTACTTTTTTTTCCTCATCCCACAGTTAGTTATTTCCAGGAAACAGTCACCTGAAAAGTCACAGAAAGCTGCTGTTAAATAATCTGAAAGGTATATCACTTACCTGCAAACAATTAAAAGCTAACTATAAAGGGCTAACACATTTTCAGGAAGCAGCAAGTTCTTTTGATGATATTAATTTATGGTAATTACAGTGGGAAAGATGAAATCTTTTCCAGACTTGTGTGTTGTAACTTTTGTGAAGCAGGAGTCAATATCCTGCAAAATAGTCACATAGTCCTCATGTATTCCTTAACATAAGTGTTTCCCCTGTGTTCATACAGCTATGAATATGAATCTACAGTTTCAGTTTCAAGCAACTTGTCCTCAGCCAGTTTCTTATGTACAGAAAATGGAACCGAGACTTCTAGACCAACACAAGATCCATCAGGTTGTCTACTTCTTTTTATTGCTTTCTGTTCAGTGAATTTGTAGCTAAATGCTTTCTGTTCAAGAGCTTTGAATGAGATATTAAGACAAATGAACCAAAGATATTTTCCCTTTTCAGGAATTTTGAAAGGGTTTACAGAGGGGAATAGGCACATCTAATTATCTAGAATGTTGTTTTTCTTATAGTTGAACCTATTATGATTTCCTTCTCTATTTGTTAAAAGTAGTAATTTAAAAGACATCCATCCTAGAATCACTATAGAGTTAACCCCAGATAGGAGCACGTCACAGAAAAATAGTTATGCTCATGATTGCATTTATGAAGCAAACTTCAAAAGATTTGTGATATACCACTGATATTATGCAGCAAGGAAAGCAGGCAAGTATGCCGTGGTTCAGAATTCCTGTATTCCCTTTCCACTAACTAGCAATTTATCTTTCTGTCCCTTCTCCCGCTTACGGAGACACTGCTTTTCAATCCAGCATGATAGCAATGCTCTTCTAGTTTCCTGTGGTCCAAGCATCTAGCTGTTGACCTCTACCTCTTGGTAGCTCAGGGAACTAAATAATCTTCTGATGATACTTGGTCTGGAGGTGTCTCTGTGCTCTTACCTCATGTCTGAACTTCTCCAGTGTGGGGGATATTTTTCTGATGGATTCATGTCACCAAAAACTGCAGTAATCCCCAAGGCTGGGAACTTCACTGCTACTATGGAATCAGTGAGAACCAAAATAGTTCCAGAGTTAAAAAATAGCTGCCTTAGAAACTCTAGGCCAAAGACATCTCCCCAGGGAAACAGTAACATCAACAGTGGTCTCTGTTCATTTTTTAAATTTTTTACTTATTTTTGTTGGTGCATATTACCAGCAGAGAATAATGAGATTCATGATGCTACATTTGTCCATGTATGTAACATCTTTTTGTTATTTCATCCCTGTTCTCTTCTTTCTCTCTCCCCCAAACACCCTTCTTTGTCTCTAGAAAACTGCCTTTTAATTTCCTGTCCTCTCTCTTTTGTTTTTGTATTTCCTTTTATTTATTTAACTTTAGATTTCTTATATAGGAGAAAGCATGTGATTTTTAACTTGCTGAGACTGACTTATTTCACTTAACATAATGGTCTCCAGGTCCATCCATTTTCCTATAAATTACATGCTTTTCTTTGTTATGGCTGATTAATATTCCATTACACATATAGAATATATATTAGAATATATATTATATGTCATAATATGTAATTATATATTATATATTATAGAGAGCCTTTCCTGGACCTTGCTGTGGTCTGAGAAGTTTATATTTGTAATCTCAGGGAAAAGTTATTGGAATTTTAGCAAGTTTATTCCAATCTACCATTTCCAGTGCAATGTATGGTGAGAAAAAAGACACTAATGCATATTTATAGTTGTGGGGAACCAAGAGTGTTCTAAGTCCAGCTAGGGTGATGGTTAACCAGAACAAAGGCTTCAAACCAGGGCTGAACCTGGGTTTTATTCATTCATGATGAGTGGCTTAAGGATGAGTGAGTACTGTGAGCTGGACTAGGTAGGTGGCCTGAAATCACCTCTGCAATATGCAGAGAGAAGGATGTGCAGAAACAGTAATCTGTATAACACAGTTGGAAGGAGTATCTAATGTTTTCGGGTCAGTGCTTCAGCTCTGATGTGTAATCTTTTTTACTCTGGGAGGCAAGAGCCTCTTGTCTCTGAGGCTAATCCCAGCTAACAGAGTGGAGCGTGGCTTTCCCCCTGCCCGGCTCACACATGGTTTTTGGGAGCTATGGAGGTGGAATAACACTGACTTGTTGTCTTGCTTCAAAGACTTCACATCAGCACCTCCACAAGACCAATTTGCATTGCTTAAAGCCAATTGAAGTGATAAGGAAAAGTCCTACTCCGCTCTGTACATATCCACACTTGGAAATAGTGCCACGTGTAGCCAAAATGGAAATAATTGCTTTAATATATGTCTCCCACAGTTTTAGATAGATATGAATATATATCTTTATCTACATATATCACATTATACCCCCCATATATATGTCTCCCACATTTTCTTTATCCATTAATCAATCTGTTAGTGGACGTCTCTATATTTATTTCTTGAGATAATTTTTATAAAAGACTTAGCCATGTGCCACATATATAAAAAATCTTTCCACTCTGATTTATCTCCAGGCAAGTGCATCAAACTTTTAGTCATTTGATATTTACATTTTGCCCTAGAGTAGGCATAAAATTTCCCTATGATCTTTAGACACAAAACATTTGCTCACCAGAGGAAAAATATCTGAATACCTGGAAATGGAGTCTATGAATGTTTTTGTTGTTGTTGTTGTTTTGTTTTTTGGTTTTTTGTTCGTTTGTTTGTTTTGAGTTGGGGATGAAGCCAATTGATTTCATGAGAATTTCCCCAGTCCAGCTGTACTCTGGACCCTCACCTACATGGGCAGCATTGGGCTAGTTTCTAGGAGACAAGAGTATAGTGGCCTTCAGTTTCCTGAAAGCATGACCTCACAGTTACTTTTTTTTTTTTTTTTTTGGCTTAGAACAACAGTGGCAAATGACCCAGTGTATGTCCATGGCTGCACAAAGGGTGGATGACTCCTTGGAGAGGAGATTGCTGTTCAGTCACTGAGAGGCCCAGAGGGGTTTCTCGGCTGAGGTCACCCACTATTAGGGAAACTTCCAAGAGAAGCCCTGAAGCAGAAGACTTTATTTAGAATATCAGTGTAAACAAAAAAAGCAGAAGTAAAACAGTTCCGGAAAAGAGTTGTTTCAAGGGTAGGCAGTTTTCTTGGGGAAAGGGAAGGACAGTGGCCAGATACAACATGCTTTGCTAATCTAAACTTCTTGTTTAAGTGTTATGGCATGCTCAAGAAATTTACCCGTGGGACACCAAGATTCGAGAAACAAGTGAGTTTTATTAAAACTACAGTGGTCAGTTAGTTTAGGCCATTGAAACTGCTGGCTACTGGCTGGCTTGCCTTGATTCTTTTGCTCTCTTTTCTTATATGCCCTATATAAGTTCACAAGATCAGGAGGTTACCATGGTTACCACCCTTTTGCAGCACTATTATTGGTTTGGGATGTTACAAGACTGTCTTATGCATCTGGTTAATTGACACACAGAATGTGGGTACCAAACAGTTTGGTCTCCTTAGATAAACCCATTTTTTTTCCTCTTTCTGTAGTTTTTATGGCCAACTAAGGGAAATGAGAAGGCTTTTTTTGGATTTGGTCAAAGTTCACTCGTTGTTTAAAATCTACTAGCTAAACATGTAAACTATAATCTATGGGTCATACATTAAGTGAAGTTTTCAAGACTAGGGTTTAAGGGTTTCAATTATGGGAGAAGAAGAAGCCTTTTAGGAATTTGAACAAAGTTTACTCACTGTTTAAACTCTGACTGCTAACTAAATATCTAAACTGTAATCTATAGACCATAAAATAAGTGAAATTTTCAAAACTAGGGTTGGGGGAGTTTCAAAGTGAAAAAAGAGCAGAGAAAAGAAAGTAAATAGTGGGAGTTATGAATGCCCTCACATAAGCATTCATTTATCATGGAACCTGTGTACCTTTCCCCCACAGTTTAACTATTCACTTCTCCCAGAGCACATGTTTTTGTTCTACAGTTTAACCATTTGTTCCTTGGCCAAGTCCCCCACATATTCCCCTTTTTGTGTTTTACAGGATCAGGTGTGGGGAGGAAGACAAAAATATAGTGTAAATGGGTAGTGGATTTGATATGGGAAGGTCATCATGGTCTCAATACAAAGGGTCCACCAGAACATTATACAAAAGGCCTTGAGGACTGTAAGAGCAAACAACAACAAAAGACAATTCCAATAGTAATAAAAATTCAAATGTGAAAGTGATTTCAGGGGTTCAGTCAGCGGACAATAATGTCATTGCAGTTGAGGCTGAGTTAGCAGTTCAGAGGTAATATTTTAGAAATAGCTATTCACAGTTAGAGCAGTTTAAATGGAATGAGCTAAGATGACCAGAGTAGTTGTCACTGTAGCTGTCGTATAATGAATGCCCAGAAAACAGTTTTGTCTGACAAGTTTAAGTGTTGAAGTAATTTAGTCAAGGGCTCTCTCTCTGTCTCTCTCTCTCTCTCTCTCTATATATATATATATATATATATATTTTTTTTTTTTTTCGCCACCACGGATCGAACTCACAAACTTGCACCTGCCAGACAGGTGCTTAAGCCACTGAATCAAACTCCCAGCTCTAGTTTTTTTGAGGCAGGGTCACACTATGTAGCTCAGACCTGCCCTGCACTCACATTGTAGCCCAAGCCGGCCTTGAACTCACAACGCTCCTCCTACCGTAGCCTCCCGAGTGCTGGGATTAAAGGCGTGCGCCACCAGGCCTGGCTAAGGGCTCAATTTTTATCCATTCTTTCATGAGACTTGTGGGGAACCAAGCTTTGACTCCTTGTCTAAGTATCATAATATGAATAATGTTTTATTGGGAGATATTAACAGTTATTTATATACCACTGCGGCTGCAAAGAAATAAAACAACTATTATAAATGATACTGAAACTGTATAATGGAAATCCTTTTGTCTGAAATTGCCATTTCTGAGGTAATAGCTGCCAACCATTAGAATATTCTGTCCCATAGTTCCTTAAAGGGCCAAGAGATGGCAGTTAAATTTTGTCTGTATGTGAGATGTCATTAGAGAAAAGAGGTGAGTTTGAAGTTTTTCATGTAACTATATCTAAGACAGGTGAAGTAAGAACATGAGTTCAATAAATCATGTCACTTCCTTGGGGTATATATATCACAAAACCCAGAAAGAAGAGGAGGCTTTTTATCTTTGTAATTTTTGAGTTGCAAATGACTTATCTGATCTTTGTAAGAAACAGGTTTTCAAAAGTAATGGCAATTCTTGTGCTCTGCAGTCTCTGTTCAGCTGAATGGTGAATTGTTTTTCCGTACTACTGTGAAACTTATTGAATCACAATTTAGAAAAATTAAAGTCTTACTAAAGTAAATAGGTCTTGGCCCCTATACCGCTTTTTTGTCTTATAAATTGAGTTTTGAAGAGCTCACTGGTTTTTGTACAATGACTTGTCTCATGGGATTGTGAGGGATTCCAGTGAAATCCTTAACATGTCAGAGTAGGAGGAACATTTGTAAGAAAATTGACCTTGCCCCTCATTAGAGGGCCAGGAAACATATGAAAGAGCATCTCATCATTTCCATTATGAATAAGAGCAGTTTTAATCACTTAGAAAGTCTCTACCACATAGGCAACATCAGTGACAATATTGAGAGGTTGAATCAGGGAACAGTTGTTTTATATCAGTTATGGTTGTCTTAGAAATTGAACTCCTATAGAACGTTAACAGATAACAGTTATAAAGTTTTATAGAGAAAATTTGAGATCAAGGACAACATAACACACTATCATAATAATCATGATGACATAATTATATTAAATATGAAGAAATATTTACCTAAATTTTGTGATCTTTCAATAGGGTGTCACAAATTAGGTTGGAATTCTCCCAGGAGGCAGATTTGTCCTGTTTTTTGTCATTGATAAATCTAGGTGTCTCTGCTAGTCATGCAGAAAAACTCATGTTTAGTATTAATTTAAGAAATGAGAGTTATAACCTGTATCAGCATACATATTGGGATCTGGGAAAGAGTGACCATTAGATTCAGGGTCATAGCCCTATAATCATCTCTGAGAAAAAAAGATTTTAGGACGAACAGTTTGTGCTTAACTAATCTAACAAGAGCAAAGCTTAAAATAGCCTAACATGCATATTTTTCTATAATCTGCATCCCCCATGAACCTTTGTTCAACATACTGAACCTTCCAATTCTGCTATCTCTTTCTTTTTAGTAGGGCAAAACTTTCATCACACAAAAATCTTCTCATCTCAAAAATGCATCTCTAGCTGGGCATGGTGGCCCATGCCTTTAATCCCAGTACTCAGGAGGCTGAAGTAGGAGGAGCATTGTGAGTTCAAGGCCAGCTTGGGCTACAGCAAGAGCACAAGGCCAGCCTGAGCTACATAGTGCAACCCTGTCTCAGAAAACTAGGGCTGGGAGTTTGGCTCAGTGGCTTAAGTGCCTGTCTGGCAGGTGCAAGGTTGTGAGTTTGATCCCTGGTGCCACAAAAAAAAAAAAAAGGTGTCTCTCATACATGCATGCATATATATATATATATATATATATATATATATATATGTATATATATATATGTATGTATATACATTCTTATGTATATCTATACATATATCATCTTTATTCTACTTACTGTAGGTTTTTTGTAACAAAATTGGTAGTGACCTTTTGGATTCTAAAATTTTTTTCCTCTTTCTTTTTAATTAGTCTCAGATTGTACTTTATTTTTTATACATTTTTTTGAGACAAAGTCTCACTATATAGTTCAGACTGGAATTGAGCTCACTATGCAGCCCAGGCTGGCTTTGATCTCACAGAAATCCTCCTGCCTCAGTCTCCTGAGTGCTGGGATCACAGGCATGCACCACCATACCCAGCACAACATTTTTTAATTTGCTTGTCTTGACTACAGATTTGCAAATAACCTTGAATTAGTACTCTTATCCAAGTGCCAGGAGAAATCAGAGAAGAACCAGTTAACCCTATAATTAAAGTTTAGGAATTCACAATGCACAAGAAATGTTTTAAGCATATTAATTAAAGCAAAATACCAACTTAAATGGGAAGCCAAAAATAAATTTATTAGTTAAGTAAGATTTTTAACAATAGACTCTTGTGACTCTGGGCTGGGTTTTGTGTCAGAGCATGAACATTTTATGATTGACTTCCTGTTTTTATCAGGGCATAATGAGTCATGTATTCCTTCTTACTTCTAGAAATAGGGCTCCTCTTATAATCAAATTTGAAACAGCACTGATTGACCTAGTGATATTCTTTTTCCATTTAGGACATTTTTGCTTTGGTTTCATTTTTTACCCTCTTTATTATTTTTACTATGTTTTTGATGTTCCTCTTTGTCACAGTTGTAACATTTCTGACATTGCAAAGCTGTGGCAAGAACTTGAGCTTTACAGGTTCCATCCTCACATTTTGATCAGCCTTAATCATTTTAGCAATATTTAAATTTTTTCATTTAAGGGGTGTTGGGACTTTTTGACAGTCAGAATTGGCATTTGTATATGCTAGTCGTGGAATGTCTTGACAGCAGAGACAGTATCTATTGTCTAATTTTTTATTTTGGCCTGTGCAAGAGGTTATTTGAACACTGCAAATGTCTGTTTTATCTTTTCTTGCATTGGTTTCACTGTTCTTAAGACAATTTTGGATGTCCTATATCTTCTATATGGACAGAATATCTAGGTAAAGCAGGCTACTCAAAACACAAAAATACAGTGGGACACATCTCCTTTTCTCCTATTAAATGCAGGCCATTAAATGCAGGCACAGAACTTTAGGGTGAGCTCTTGATTGTAAAAGAAATGAATCATTTGTCTAAGCCCAATCGTACTCCAGGGGGAGTGAAATGAAGGCCTTGATTTATACTCTTGTAAAGTGGTGCTGGTAGGCACACCAGTATGGAAGTTGTATGTTTTTATTTTTAATCTTAGGAATTTGTCCCCATGTCATAGGAGTTTTGGTCCCATTTTTATGTTTATCTCTTGTATACCAATGAAAAAATGTTCACATTATTGCACAGAGACAACAATAGGCATTATATTTATAAAATCAATTTTGGTTGGCTGAAAACCTAAAAGGAAACATGTCACTAAATTTTAAGGCATCTTTACTTTTACCAAATGATTTAAATTAGTCAACTAGTAAGCTATGTAAACCAAAAAGCGTTGGGGTTAATATCATGAATGTCTTTCTAGAAATTCATACAAGTAGGACTTTTCGGATGATAGTATGTCTCTGAAAGTTAACACACATATGGAGAAACGTATATATTAACCTAAATCACATATAACATATGTCCTTTATATTACCAAATTTTAAGGTTTTTATTTGTAAGTGCTAAGTCTATTAGTCTTTATTCTGTAATGAGCTTTATTGCAGCTCATTCTCTTAGCAACTAGAAGGTTACATGGGCAAAAGTAAAAGGAAATATATTCATATGAGCTCAAAAACCTTGCATGAAGCATCTGCAGTCATTCTATCCTGTTCATAAAACCAATTAACAGGCAGATGAAGAGACAAAAAAATATAGACAACACATAAAGCCGTTATATTTAATCAGAGTGCACTCTCAGATGTTTTTGTCATGGCTTTGAGTCTTTGTAACAATATTAGTGGGAATTTCTATTTTCTTGATGGATTTGTTTCAGTTTAGCACACATTTTTGGCTTTATTTTTGTTGTCTTTATCCCTTTTTTCATTCTCTCTCTTGTCCCTTTTTTCATTCTCTCTCTCTCTGTTTTCTCTTTTTCCCATTTATTTTTTTATTTATTTAGAAGTCAGATATTTTTAAGAGATTTGGCCAATGTTGATCGTATTGCTTTTCCTTCTAAAAGTTTGACACATTTGGTAGGCAAAGCAGGAGAATTGAAAGTAAAAGAGCAAAAAGCAAATCAAATGAACTGCCCCTACTCAGCAGTTGGACAATTAAAAGACCACTGAACTGATAAACTTAACCTTTGACCTCACTGTAAATATGCCTCGTTATCCCATGCCTACTTATGTCCCCTTACCCGGATGAAGAGTCAAAGCCTTTCTTGTTCCTTATCCAGGCTTGGAAGGTCAGTCCTCTATGTTGATCTGCAGCAACAGATTATTCCTAACACAGGTCACCACCTGTCACAGTGCATCACCAAGGCAGCATAGAGGATGAATGATTATGTGGAGATGGCACTTAGTTCAATCACTAAGAGGCCTACAGACGCTACTCAAACTGAAAGCATCCAGCTTTAGGGAGACTCCCAGAAGAAGCCTTGAAGCTGAGATCTCTCCTGTTTTTATTTAGGGTATTAGTGGAAGTGGAAAAAGAGCAGAGGAAAAACAATTTGAGAAAAGAGCTGTCTCAAGGTTGGACAGTTTTCTTGGGGAAAAAAAGACAATAGCCAGACACAACCTGCTTTACTAATCTAAACTTCTTATTGTTTAATCGTTTATTTCTTATAGAAACTGTGCGCTTTTGCCCCACAGTTTAACGATTCACTCTTTGGCCAAGTCCCTCAAAGGTAAAGATGCAGATATAAGTTGTTAGAGATCTCTTCTTTTCCTTTTCAATTCCTTGTGGCCTAGTCTTGTTATACTACTAAATAGCTGCTGCTTCAAAAGAGTTATTTCATAGTCACAGTATACAACAGGCTCTTTGGAAAACAAAATATGATTACTACCCAGCTAGATAGTTTCAGCTTTTATGAAGTTATCAAAGTCATAGGTATAGTTTTAGTTTTTATGAAGTTATCAAAGTCATAGGGACTCAAACTTCTGTGAAGCTTCTGTTTAAATCTTACATAGCACAAATTATAGAAAGAGGGTTTTTGAGTGTATTGTGGGAGTGTTTCTTTGCCCCTCAAAGTTCTATGAGAACAAGATACCACTCTGGTCTCAGTGGTTGCTGGTAAACTAAATCTCGGGGGGTGGGAAGAAACATTGATTTTTGTAGTTTGCCAATTTCTATGGTATAAATACTGTTAAACTACCAGTGTGTTGGCAATAAGCACAAAATGGAAAAATGCATGTATCGTTATCGCTCTCATCTGAGTAGGAGCTGACTTGAGCACACCACTTACACTCGTCTGTACCTAAATATTCTCTCCCCTTCTCTCCAAAAATAAAAAAGCAACAGGAAGAACTGGTTTTTCATTGCTGTCATAGTAATATAAATTACTGAGCAGGGGTCATGGTCATACAGGAATTGTGAAATACAGGGAACTTTTAATCAAGTGTCACTAACACTTGACTTTCAAAACACTAATGCAAATGTTTTTGTTTCTTTTGATACAGAGTGTGTGAAAGAAGTGAAATCCTTCATGTGGGTGTATGTACTGGTGGGAAATATTATACGTGGAATGGGTGAAACACCCATCATGCCTTTGGGTATTTCCTATATAGAAGATTTTTCCAAATCTGAAAACTCTCCATTATATATTGGTAAGTCTAAAGTCTGCTTGAGCTTTCTTTCAGAACAGCAAGTTCTTTGAGGGTAGAAATTGTTTGTTTGGACCCTGTTTCCAGAACGAACTGAGTGCCTTGGTACACTGCACCACAAATTGTCTGAATAGAACAATTATATACTAACTCCACATAAGCTATTTTTCATATTTATCTTTTCCTCTGGGAAATAACACAAATCTAGTACGCTTCGAGGTCTCTCAATCCTTTATTTCCTTTAAGTCACACTACATCCAACTGTTAAGAGATTTATCAGAATTTTCTCTTAAGATATTTCTTAAAGTCAAATACTTTCTATTTTTATCACCTGTGTTTTTATTCAGGTTTTCACTACTTAACCAAAAGTTACTTTTCTTGGGCTGGGAATGTAGCTCAGTGGCATAAATGCCAGCCTGGAAAGCACAAGGTCCTGAGTTTGATTCCTGGTACAAAAAAAAAAAAAGACAATATTTGCTTTCGTTTATTACTTATTTTATATTTAATATTTTATCAATTTCTTAAGAACATTCCTGCAATATAATCTTTCTCAAACATTGTTTTAATGATGTACTCACTATTGCCTTCTTATTTATTAAACCTGATCTTTTGTTTGTCATTATCTATTAATTGTATCTTATTAATCTATTTAGATTTCTATACCAACTTCCTTCATCACCATGTCATCATCCTTGCCAGACTTTTTCATATTTTTCCACAAATAACTGTCTTCACTCTCCTTATTTATTTTTTTTATTTTGATTTTTTGTTTGTTTGGTTTTTTTTTGGCACCATGGATCGAACTCACAACCTCACACCTGCCAGGGCAGGCACTTAAGCCGCTGAGCCAAACTCCCAGGCCTGGTTTTTTGAGGCAGGGTCGCACTATGTAGCTCAGGCCGGCCTTGCACTCGCATTGTAGCCCAAGCCGGCCTTGAACTCACAACACTCCTCCTACCTCAGCCTCTCAAGTGCTGGGATTAAAGGTGTGTGCCACCATGCCTGGCTCCTTCACTCTCTTTATTATAATTCTTGAAATTGCCTTTATAAAATCCATGCATCACTTGGGCTTCAGTCACTTTAAATTCCACCTTCTTAGATGACTCACAATGTCCTAGTCTTCATTTATTATGAAAACCTGATTACATTCCTTAGTTATTTCATCTGTAGTTGGTCATAAAATTGTAACTTTGAGTGCAGGGATATTTTTTTATCAATGTAAACATACATTTTTGAAAACCAGAAAACTCAAAGTGGATAATGGAAAATAGTAGCAAGCTGGATGGAGTGGCACATAACTGCAATCCCAGCACTCTGGGATGTTGAGGTAGGAAGATAACAAAGTCATGCCCAATCTGAGCAATTGAGAAAGATTCTGCTCAAAATTAAAAAGGAGGGAAGAAGGGGATGTAGCTCAGGACCAAAGTCCTGGGTTCAGTCCTCGCTACCACACACACACACACACACACACACACACACACACACACGAAGACATATATGCAATTGAGATAGATTAAAATTTAAAAATCACTAAGTCATTGCCCTAAATCAATTTTGACACTATGTGAACACTCACTAATTGTGCAATAATCATGTTTTTTTCCTATTGAGTCTTTTCAAATCCCTTCACATACTTTCTACTGAAACAATGGAAACATTCTTTGAGAATAACTGACACCTTTCTATGATATGTATAAAGTTACCAAAAAAAATAGGGTCATAATATAATTTCTCAACATACAAATATGAGCAAAGTACAGGTCTATGTGAGTTTAATAAATGACTACATCATTACATGAATATTTTATATGTATGTATGTATGCATGTATAATAAAATAACTAAATCAACAAGCTATACATCCAGCAAATAGTTGCATATATACTCTGGGGTTTAGGGGAGAACATAAAAACTAGATATTGAGAATTATCTATCCAGAAGCGATATATACATATACCTGCATTCATGGTGGTCCTAGCATAAAATGAGTAAATAGGAAGAAGAAAATTCAAAGGACAAATCATGGAGGAAAAATGAAAGCAATATATAGTTCCATCATAGGTTTTAGAAGGAAAATGACAAAATAGAAATTGACCAGGAACTTGCAGACAGACCCGGGCTCCACGTGGCGTCACTCTGGGGTACTCTGCCTAGCTTCCCGGGACTGGGAGGCCTTGGCCCCACACCCAATTAAGGCAGAGGCTCCACCGGCACGCCCTGGGAGGCCGCCCTCCCTTGCTGTGCACAGGACCCAGCTCGACTGGGTCCCGTGATTGAGCGCGATCCAAGAATTGGTGCGACCTTCAGGGGAATGCCAAGTCAGCCTCGCAGGACACAGGGCCACATAGGTTCTAGAAGAAAATGACAAAATGAAAGACCAAGAGGCAGTCTCTGTCCCCCAGCTCATAAAGAACAAACCCAGGAGACACTGACATGGAAGACAGTGGGAGTCACACAAAGGGACTTTCTGAAATGATAGAAAATGCAATAAAGAAACAGCTTGATAAAGCTATAGAGAAATTCAAATCAGAAATATTCTCTCAGCTAAAAAATGAAATGAGAATCATTATTAAAGAAATGTTGTGTGTATCTAAAGAAGAACAAGATAAAAAAATAGAAGAACTTAAGAAAATGATCAAAACTTTGAATGAGCAATATAAGACACAAGCAGAATGCATGAAACAGATGCAAAGGGAAATGCAGGAAATGAAAAACTCCATGGAAAGTTTGAAAAACTGCTTAAACAAAGCTGAAGATAGAATCTCAGATTTGAAGACA
>RJWM01022954.1:0-32902 GCA_004363535.1 Dasyprocta punctata | reverse complement strand
CATTGTCCCATAAAATGGTGGGAGGATCTTAGGTATGAAAGGTGGTCCTTGCCGGGGTATAACTCAGTGGCACAATGCCTGCCTGGCAAGTGTGAGGTTGTGAGTTTGATTCCTGATACCAAAAAAGAAGACAGTGAAAAGCAGTCCTGTTTCTTTGGAATCAGTGTTGGAAGGGAAGGACCTGAAGCAGGTCTCATGCGGGCATCCTGTGTTCTGCAGTACAGCAGAGCCTCGGGTTAATTCCAAATTAAAGTACGGAGTCTGCCTCTCATGGAGAAGCGTCTTTTACATGTACCTGAGTTGTTGATTCCTGTGACCTTTGCCCTTTATTTTGGGAGATTCAGAATCCCAGATTCTCCATGGGATTTAAATATACAAAGTCTGGAGACCCTCTTGGCTCTTGCTGGCTGTTGGCCAGTGGAAGAGTTGTTTGCGTCTCCTGCCCCATAGGGACCTGGCACTGAAGCCCAGGCTGTTTCAGGAGGGTGCAGAGCATATAGAGTATTCCTTCCTTTGGAGTGACAGGTGACAGTCGGCAGTGTCCTGCCGCAGCTGTGCTCCTCCTCCCTGAGCCCGTGTGTGCCCATTCTCATTACTCTGCTGCCTGACCTTGGCCCGTGTCCTCAGACCTTGCTGAGTCCCTGGCCCTGGTGCTCTGTGATGTACACACTGCATATTCCCAGGCCTGCTGTGCAGGACAGGCAGCCCGGTGGGCAGCTGAATGAAGCTGCCAGATGACAGGGAGCAGGTGATCTCGATTCGGAGCAAGCCAGTGTCTGCCGCTTGGTGTCTGTCATCAAAATCCCAGCCGGGATTGCTGCAGCTCCCCAGAATGCAGGCCGCTGGCTAGTCTGCTGCCGCGAAGGCTGAGGGTGAGCAGTTCTGGCTGCCCATAGCCGAGTGTTTTTCTGTGGTGCAGCAGTGACAGTGCCTGGTGCCTCGATTCACCCCTGACGCTGTCTCTGCTACTGCTCAGGTCTCTCTGAGCCTTCTGAGGTGGACACGGAGGAGAAGCACCGTCTTGTGTCCTTTTCACCACTCCGTCTTCTAGGTGCCCTGGTGTCTCATTCCATTCCAGTTGCTTTTAACAAGTTGCCAATAATGTCTGCCTTTCTGCTGTGTTAGGATGCAGTGAAAAGCCAGCAGTCTACGCGAGGGTGAACTGGGCTATGTGGACAACCTGAATGCAGACTTCAGCCTGCAGAAGTATAAGAGATAAGTGTCCGTTGTGTGAGCCACCCAGCCTGTGGCTCACTGCTGACAGCAGCCAGAATAAACTATGCCACGCTGCTTACTGAGTGCACATACACATCCTTCCCCTTCCCAGTTGTGGCTAGACAGAGGCCATCTCCAGGAATCCTCCCTGGGCACCCTGGTACATTTTGGGGTGCCTCCTCTGGGTTCCCGCAGCATCCAGAACCCCTCCTTCCCAGTGCACATGGAGCACGCCCCTACACTATCTGTTCACTGACTCCTGCCCTCTCCAGGTTTAGGCTTCTTGTAAGACGAGACAACCCCATCTCTGTGGACCCGGCACTCCTCCATCTGGCATCCGCGGCTCCAGGACTCCCAGAGGCCTGCTCGAACCATCCTGGGACCTGCACTGCCATCCCAGGCTCTTCCTCTCCTCCTCTTCCTCCTCCTCCTCTTTTTTCCCTCATTTTCCTTATTCTTTTCCTCTTCTTTCTGTTTCTCTCCTTCTTCCCTCCTCTTTGTCCTCCTCTTCTTCTTCCTCTACCTCTTCTACCTCATCCTCCTCTCTTCCTTCTTTCTCCTTTTTTCCTCTTCATCCTTCTCCTCTCTGTCCTCTTCCTTTTCCCCTTTTCTTCCTCCTCTCCCTCCTTTTCTTTCTCCTGTGTTCCCTCTTCCTCCTTCTCTTCCTTCTCCTCTTGTTCCTTCTCCTGTCTTTCCTCCTCTCTTTTCTTCCACAAGAGCCCAGCCTACATCACAATCTGGGATCTCCCTACCTCTTCTCCTGCTGCCACCCCCAGGTCCTCTCTTGGACATTCAGTGGCATCTCAGCATCTGCAGTGGCAGACTGCTCACAGACAGCCCATCTCCAAAGCTGGCACAGCCCAGCTTCAAGTCAGCGCTAGAATGGCTGCTGCAGACTGAATGTTAGTGTCACCAAATGTACAGGTTGAACCCGAACACCCCCTCCCCTGGTGATCCTCTTAGGAGCTGGGGCTTTTGAAGGCTGACTAGGTCATGTGCATGACATTTGTTCCCTTACAAGAGAGGACAAGGGAGCTCACTCACCCTCCCACCACATGAGGACACAACCAGAAGATGAAACTGTCCAAAAAAAAAAAAAGACCCCACCACACTCTGAGTCTGCCATATTTTGATCTTGGACTTTCACTGTCTAGAACTGTGAGAACCTGAGGTTTCCAAGAGAATCTCCAGATCCTGCATATTTAAATTCCATGGAGAGTCGGGGACAATGACTGTCTGCCTCTCCCAAAATAAAGGGCAAAGGTCACTGTCCTCCTCATACCAACCAGAGTGGGGGATTGAGCCCCTTATGAGGACTCCGCCATCATGACCTGATCAACTCTCCCTAGAGCCCAATAATAGGATCATGTAGGGTTCAGAAATAAATTTGGGGGTTCCAGAAACATTCAGTCCATTGCAAAGTGGAAGAAGTCTTGTGGAAAGAGAAAACCAGAATAGGGCACTGAGGGTAGAGGGAGGATGGGGCGTATTTAGCTCTGTGCAGAGTAATGCCTGGAGCAGGTGGGGAAGAAGAAGAGAGATTTTCAGGAGGGGGCTTGGAGAAGCATACGGTGGGTTGACCATGCAGCCGTTGAGAGCCATGGGAAGGATGTAGCCATGTTCTTGATGGCCAGGACCATGGTCTCCAAAATCTAGAGTGGATCAGATTATCCTCAGTTTTTGACTACTTCCTAGCTGTGCAACCCTGAGCAAGTAACTTAACCCCTCTCTATCTCAGGCGCCACGTCTATGAAATGAAATAGTTCCTGTGTCCCAGGCTTATGAAGATTAAGTGGCTCTCTAGAAAGCCCCTAGAGCAATGCCCACCACACAGTAAGCCCTCAGTAATGTTAGTTGCAGTTCCTGTCATGACTTTGTGTTTTAAATTCTGCTAAGCTAAAGTCATGATAAAACAGTCTCCAGTGCTTGCCTGCTGTCATCTGACAGTCACCACAGTAACCATAATGCGTGACTTACACATTTTTGGAAAGAATGAAACAGTATTATAGGGTAACCTTGGTGGCCCAGCGTGAAGCTGCTCAACATGCTACCAAAGAAAACAAAGTAAAGTTTTCTTTGAGTTTTCCCCCTGAATAACAATGGGATGAAAGTCTAAGCTGTCACCTTGTGCTCCCCGGTGTTAGGGACAGCCACCAGCTAGAATTTCTTATCGCGCTTGGCAGCTCACCTGACTTATCTGTTGATATAGATGTGGGGATGACTCAGAGCCCAATGGAACAGAATTTCCAAAATATTGAAGCCCAAGATTATGAACCTTTGCAGGCAACCCAGGTGGGCTGGTGGCTGCTAAGGCTCTTTGTCCTGAGAGTAGACTAAGAGTCTCCATGAATGGGGACATTGCATGGACAAATCTTTCATTACTGGCACCTTTGCATGCGTAGGCAGAAGGGGTACCCAGTAGAGCACGTCTTCTCTTATGTCCAGCAGGGAAGAGCATCGTAGGGAGGGTGTTGGCCTCAAAACCAAACCATTCTGAGTGGAGAGTGCTGAACAGTGTGATGGCGAATGCAACTGGATGGGGTTAGCGCTTTGTTTTGCTTCTAGGGTTGCTTCCTACATATCATCTCCTAAAGAAATCAGACAGCTCGCAGTTACTCTCATTGCAACACCCGTAAGAGAAAATGACTTCATCTGAGCCAGAAATGAAATTCTCAGCAAGAGCTGGCTGGCCTTTGGAAATCTCAGCGAGTAATGCCAACAAGATTATATCCCAATTGACAGTGGGCATCTCTGGGAGGTGGGATAATGGATGGTTGTTCTTTTCTAACTTCTTTTTATTTTTGCGCAGGAAGTGGTGTGTGTAATGTCGGTGAGTATGAAAGCTCAGCACAGGCTGGCCTGGGTTTGTCCTGGTTCCTTTGTATACGGGTGTGTTATTTAATCTCTCTGTACCTCAGTTCCCTCTCTGTGACACGGGGAAATGATAATGCTGTACCTGTCTCATAGAGTTTAAATATATTTGTACCTGTTAAGTATTTAGGGTGATGTTTAACCCTGACTTAGCTCTTGAGAAGAACTAGCCATTATTGTTAATAATAACACCATCTTTGAAACATGCAACTGGTAGTCCTGGGATGGAAAAGAAAATTAAAGTATAAAGAGAAAGGCTGCTCAAATCCTAAGGCAAATGTGTAAGGGTTCTAGACTATCTCTCCTAAGGACCAAGAGAGAGATTCGCTGGGATCCAGCCCTTTGGTCTGGGGCTTTTTCATCTCTGCAGAGAGGGAAAGGACTCCTACCAGTGTCTTAAAAACTGTGCCTTTTGGAGTGGCAAGGGTTGGTGCCATGGAAGGGCAGGAGTACATAGAGCAGTTAGGGTGTTGGGCTTGGACTCTTCTAAGCAAAGCAGCTACAAGTCTGTTTTATAAAATTATCCATTAGGCTTTGTATATGATTTTATTTTAACTAAGAGTTCTTGGGTAAACAGATTCAAGAGCTGGTTCTCACTGGACACGCTCCTAAGCAGGCCTTTTCTTTTCTTTCTCTTTGATCTCCTGATTCTAAAATCAGTGCCCTAATTGTCATTTTCCAGAACAGAGCTCACTTCCAATGCAGAGAATGAGAGCACTCAGAAATTTATTTCTTATCGTGAGCCTAAATCTGCTGTAAAGGTCGAAGTGGGGTTTCTTAAGTGCTAACGAGTTCCCTGTTATTAGAAGCGCTCAGACTTATGAGTTCAGGTCTCAGCTTCCTTCTTTGCTGGTTGTGTGGCTGGGCCAGTCTCTGTCCAGGTCTGAGGAACGAATGTGAGGCTGTGCAGAGTGCTTGGGGCACTGCATATAGACAGCAGCAATGCTGCTGTTCTGATAATCAGCGACCAGTGAACCTCTGCTTGGAGTCCTCATCCCAGGTCTCCCTGATGAGAGTTTCTAGAAAAGGCTTGTCCATGGTACAGATGGCTCCTAAGTGATGGCGTAGGATCGCTTTTCAGCGCCACTGACTTGCCCATGGGTTGCACCATTAGGAGACTATGCTTTTTACCATCACAGAAATACGCAGTGAGCACCCTGGAGAAGCTTTGTATAAGGAATCACTCTGATGCTGGCAGTTAACTGTCCTCAAACAAGATTGCAGATAGAATTCCTGTGGGGTCTGTTATTTCCACACTCTTCCCATTGCTTTGCAGGGCACATTTCAGAAGAAAACATCAACTGGGATGAGTAATTATGTAATCGTGCTCTGATGCAAATCAAGCTTTGGCCAGTGTGCATGACTACGAAAACCACATATACGAAAAATGCTTTCTCTGGGCTATTTTAATGTTCTAGGACTTGTGCAAGGTCCCCCAGTCCCATTTTCTGCATGTCCAAAATATTTTGCTTTTTATTTTAGACAGTGAAAGTACAAAAGCAGATTCATGCCATCACTTAATTTGTTAATTCTCCCAGACTTTTTCTCCTGCCAATCAATAATCCTCCTTAAAGTCTTTTAGCCTTGAGAAAGATTACAGAGTAGCAGCATCTGTATTAGCTAGTCCTATATTTGACTGTAGGGGACAGGAGTAAAATCAAAGCAAAACAATTTAAGAAACAGTACAGTGCCTCTGTGTGTGAATTCTAGGGCAGACTGGCAGGCTGCGGTTGAGCAGGGAAGGGGAGGGGAAGGAGCTGGCTAGTTTCTGTTCTTGACCTTGCCTGGACCTTAGAGCATAGGATTTGGCTTCTCTAAGCTTTCTTTTTCTTTTGAATAGAAACCTACCCTCTGGCATCTTCCCAGAAATAATGATTATTTACAGGATCAACAGTTCACTTTCACTTCTTTGCTGGTAGAAATACAGAATTCTAAAACAGTAACAGAAGCAGATGGATGACTAGATAGATGGGTGATGGATGGATGGATGAATGGATGGATGGATGGATGGATGAACAAATGAATGGATGGCTAGATGTATAGCTGATGGATTAGTCAATGACTGGCTAAGTAGGTGGATGGATAGATGGAAAGATCAATTGTTGGTAGGTGGGTGGGTGGGTGAATGCATGCATGTAGGTATGTATGTATGCATGCATGTATGTATGTATATATGTATAGATGAGCGGATTAACGGATTAATGGATAGGTGAGTGAATGGATGCGCTAATGGATAGGTGGACTGATCTGGAGATCATGATAAGGGCAGAAACCTTAGCTAAGTAGGTGTCCCTTTTTGTGCTCTCTTCACCTTCGACTTGTAAACAAGCAGATGTAATAAAAACCTAGAGGTGCCATTTTTCCAGCACAGTGACAGCTCAGGACAGCCAGGAAAAGGCTTGCTTGCATCTTCCTGTTACCCCCCAACAAAATGTGTCAGCTCCTGGCACGTGAAAGAGGCTCAGTACACACTTGTTGAATGGATCCGTGAAAGAACAGTGACTCTATACAAAGCCTTGTTGCTTGCTTGCTTGTCTCCTTCTCTTTCCCTGCTGCTCTCTTGAAGCTGGTTTTTCTTACTGAGGAGCCAGATGGAATTGTCAAGGAGGAAAAGGATTCCTCCCACCTGCCGCACACGCGCGCGGGCACACACACACACACACACTCTGTCTGTCTCCCCTGTCTGTCTCCCTTGTACTGTTTCTCAGGACTTTTCACTGTAGTAGCTGCTCCTCCCTTTCCATTTCCCCTGACCCCAATTCTGGCTTGTTAATTAATTATTCTTCCAAAGGTAAATGTTTTTTCAAGCCCTGTCTCATATCCGTTGAGTCTAAAGGATGTGAACCCTAGGATAGCGTGCTTCCCCACCCTGCCCTTTGCATAGATACCCATTATGCTCAGCTTCTACCATTGTATCCTGATGTTCTGTTTGGATTTGAAGACAGAAGCAGGGGCTAATGAGGGATTCGGGAACAGCAGGCATCTGGAAATCTCAGCACTTAATTCCAGGTTCCTAGGGACACTCACTGTGCTTAACACATTTGCTGGGGGAGGGGCAGACAGCACCGTTGGTCCAGACGCACTGGCCTTCCCCAACTCTGTGATTGCCTGCGTGACTTTGGTGTCCCTGTGCAGCAGGGAAACCAGCACACAAAATGACACTTGCCTGTGGTTTTCTTAGTATATTTTGCATTGTGCCCCGTACTCTGCATAGCTGATCTCATTCAGTCCTCACGTCACCCCATGAAGTAAGCCCTGCTAGTATCCTCTGTAGGTAGATGGAGAATTGAGACTTAGAGTTGAGTAGCTCTGACTGAAGCACTTCGGTGGCAGGACCAAGTTTTGGAAGTACACCTTGTTTAGAGTGAGCCCCTGAACCTCTCTGCTCTGCTGCCCCCTGCAGGTAAGTGTGTGATGTAGCCATTCTGTGTGGGGGAAGAGTTTTCAGTTTGCTGGAGCTCAGAGACAGAGTACATAGTGTTCTATGCAACACTTTTCTCTCTGCACAAAGAGAGTGCATTCTATGTGCCTGAAGTCATGAATGACTTTGCGCCTCAGCCCTTGGAGGGTGCAGCAAGGGCTTGAAGCATCAGAACTTTGATGGGCATCTCTTTCAGGGACACTTTGCGATCTCCTGACATAATCAGCAGTAGATGCTCTCGGGGCTCTCTGCTAAAAATGTCTGCCAGGTGCCCAGTCCCTCTCCTGTCAGCCCCAAGACCTTGCTGCAACACGTTCAGAAGGCCTTAGGGCAGATGTTGACCCAGTAGGTGTGGGCCAAGGTGGACTCAATGTCTAACAAACCTGCAGGTAGTTGGTGATGCTATGGTCTGAAGTCTACAGTTCAAACCTTGAGGGTCTAGAGCATGGTTTTCAGGGGGCTAAGCTGCTATACCCTAATGGCCTCAAGTCCTCAAGAAGTAGCTATTGAGGATCTTCCTGGAAGATTTTCCAACAGTGGGACTCCAACGGGGCTCAAAAAACTGCAGGCGTTTCCAGATACCACACTATGAGAAACCCTGCCCTGATCAGTGGTTTCTGTGATTGCCAGAGCCCCTCCTGGATTAAGGCCACCTTAGACAAGATTAGTTCATGGATCTGAGGGGAGGCCAGGTGCTTGCTTGTGTCCTGTTTGGGTGAGTCTAATCCTCACTCTTCTTTGAAGATTTCTTGTTGTCATTGCTTCTTTACATCTTTATCTATAGTCTTGTCTCCTAGACCCAAACTATCCCTCAAGCCAGAGTCCTTGCCCTTTCTTCCCTGGTGTAATTCAGTGACTTCTCACCCACTTGCAGCCTCTCTTTTGCATCCATCAAAGTAATAAATGTGGTCTGGGAAAGGTGTCTGGGAATCTCTTTAAGTGTTAGATACCACAAGTGTTTATGTCTGTCCTTACTCAACTCTTGAGAAACACAGGACCATAGCCTCCTGTTCCCCACTTTGCTTGCTGGATGCCACCCCATTACCTCTGGGATAACTGTTACTTTTTCTGTCTCCTTCCCAACATCATCATTCACCAGGAAGTGAAGGTGACCTTTCATTTAATACATTCTCCCTTGAAGATCCCATTCTGCTTCCAGAAACTCCTGATGCCCAGATACTTATTTCCTGAAGGATCATCTTACGAGAACATAAAAATCATTTGAGTCTTCTCTTTTGCTTATTACCACCTCTCACTGCTTTAATCCATTACTAAGGCCAGTCACCTCTGCTGCTATGGTATGGCTCTCACCCAGGGGCAGTTTTGCCCCCCAGGGTCATTTGGCAGTACCTGGAGACAGCTGATGGTCACAAAAATGGGGGGTATTACCAGGGGTGGTGTGAGACATTTTACATTCATTGCACACCCAACAAAGAATTACCCAAACCTGAATGTCAGCAGGAGGGAGGTTAAGGAATCCTCTACCCTCCCATGTTGCTGCTTCTTTGGCTGCCCAGCCGTCAGTACATTTTCATGGGACAGCAGAGTGGTCTTTTAAAAAAAGAAAGTCAAAGGAGCTCACTGTAATGACTTCTCATCACAACTAGAATTCCAAACCCTTGGGCAGGTGCTGGGCCTGGCTCGTTGTGTCCCTCACCTGCCCCACCCTGGGCACTCTGCTCTGCCATCCTTCTGTCCATCTTTCTGTTCCGTGTTCTTTCCAGGCTCCCGGTGTGTTCTGGAGATGTTCTGTCTCTGCATAGGCTGCTCTCCTCTCCCACCTTGCTTAATTTCCATCTTCTTGTCTTTTAGATCTCACCATAATGGCTTCTGTTTCCTTTCCTCATCACTCACATTAGCCACACAGTTATTGACTCTCACATTTCTCTACAGCAGCACATAGCACTTAACACTGCCTGATTGTTTTTATTGTTTTGTTTTTCCTTATTTTCTCCTGCTAGAGTTCCATGACAGCAAGATGTCGCCTGCCATGGGCAGGGCTCTGTTCCACCCATGCTTAGAATGATGCCTAGCACATAGTCAGTTATCAGTAAACAGCAGTGGAAGTAGGAGTAAATGTAGTAGCTTACACTTCGACAATAGAACCTAAGAGCTGCTCTAAATACTTGATTTCCATTTAATATCCACAATAGCTTTGTGACATGGGTACCCTGAGCATCATCTCCACTGAGGCCACTGAGGCACCAGAAATTATATAACTCGTCAAAGCCTACGTGGCTAAGCATTGGCAAGGTTGAGATCGCGTGAGTGGTGTGACTCTGGAGTTGATGATTTTAATCACTGTGCGACTCTGTGTGGAAGAAATGAGTGTGTACTACGAGGGATGAGCTCATACCCTTCCTTTCTGATGCACATATTGTAAGGCAGCATTCATGGGTCTGGAATTTATTTTGATTTGAGTTCAGATTCTTTACTGACTTACATTTTGTGATTTACATGCTGTGTCTTGGAGTTATGGGGAAGAGGAGTACCAAAAATGTCCCATAAAAAATTGAGATTTAATGTTCCAGATACTTCTCTCCGTTGCTGACTATGTTTTCTTTATTGTTTTGGACACAAGGAAATTCAAATGGAGTGCATTTCATCTGCTATCTCTTTTGCTTCTGCTCTCTTGTGTTAGCATGCTGTTCTCTTCATTTTTAACTGATTTCTTTTCTGAGTCAACTCAAAAAATGTATAAAGATAAATGATGAACTTATAACAAATAAACATATATGGAAAGCATGTCTCTGGGTAAGTTAAACTTCAAGATTTTCAGTGTCCTTTGTATAATATTGAAAATCATTCCCGCCTCACTGTCTTTCGGTGGAGTGTAAGTGGGGAAAGCCCATCAAAGTCCAGGGTATGCAATAAACGTCCAGTAAACACAGTGTTTACCTTTTCCTTCATTTACAATGAGGATGACGGAATCTTGTACCAGTGCCTGGCCCAGTGAGGGTATTGGGCAGTGGTTTAATGTCTTACCAAGCCACTCCCATACACTAACAGTGAGCTCCATTACAAGACCCACAGCAAATGACTGGCCATCATCTTGCCCTGTTTTGGGTGGCAGTTTTGACTACAATAAATTGGTTTTCGAGTAGCAGAATAATATTAGGTTTGGTAAACAGAAAAGATTCTACCACTATGCGGGGGATTTGTGTACAGAACCCAACCTGACAAATACAAAGTATTTACTGGAAAGAAAATGAATCAGATCCACGTAAGGTTTTGGTTGCCATGGAACCTATTTGGCCAGTCTCTCTTTTGCTGGATTCTAATATAGTAGTGAGGGATGCCAACTGTAATGTCTCAATTGACTATTAGCTATACAATGCTTCAGTTTACATACTAATTGTTACTTGGTAAAACAGTCCTATTTTAGGGTGACCTAGTCACCCATTTCCAGGTTCTAAGCCACTCTGAGGGCTTTTCAAAAAGTAGAAATCAATAGTTATGCAATTAAAAGCTCTTAGCCTATATTGATGCTGGACATCTTCTTCTTTAATCTTTGTAACTGTTTTGTAAGGCTGGTTTTACAGATAAGGAAGTAATGTCCTTTAGGTGACTTTCCCAGGGTTCTGGCAGGAGGCGGATCCAGGATTTGGATCCTTGTGTCTGCTTCCTAACCCTTTATTCTGAACTGCTAATGTGGGTTATTTTTAAAATTTTAAATAGAAAACAAAAAAAAAAAATTCCCTAGTACAAAGTTCTTCAATCTCAAAACAGTTGACATTTTGGGGCCAGGTAAGTCTGTGTTTGAGCACTCTGCACTGTAGGCTGTTTCATAGTATCCCCTGTTGGCCCATTAGATGCCAGTGGGACAGTCCCCAGCACTGCCAGATGTAGCCTGGGGAACAAACTAGGCTAACTGGGAAGGAACTTGGTCAGTTTGCTACCTTCCTGGAAGAGCACGGTTCTTTCAATTCTGATATTACCAATCTTCTTAGATTTTAGGAGTTCTCAGAAAGTTTTGAGTTGTATTCGATTGTATTCAGAGAGCTCTGCAAGTATTGCCACTATCTAATTTTAGAACATTTCCATCATCCCAAGAAGAAATCCTATATCCTTAGCAGCCATTGCGCATTCTTCCCTCCTCCATTCCCAGGGAACCTACTAATCAACTTTTGATCTCTATGGATTTGCCCTGTGCTGAGGGTTTCATGTAAATAGAATGATAACTTGTAGCTTTTTGTGTCTTGCTTTCCTGTTTAATAGAAAATTTCCAAGATTCATCCATGTTGTGTTACACATCATTACTTCACTTTATTACCAAGTAATATTCCATTGCATGGAATGTTGGGATTCAGGTTCATTTTTAGCATATGAATTACCAGTTGTTCTAGCCATTTGTTAAAAATATTGTCCTTTTTTTTGTTGTTGTTGTTGTCATTGTTAGTTTTCTTGGCACTCATCAAAAATTAACTATGAAAGACTCTAAATTTTATTCTTTTGCTCTAAATGTTCTTATAGCATAGCAATGTCTTGATTTTTCTAATTTTTTGTAGATGTTGAAATCAAGAAGTATTAGGCCTCCAACTTTGTTTTATTTTTGTTGTTGTTGTTGTTGTTGTTTTTGTTTTTTATACAGTCTGACTGTTCTGAGTCCCTTACATTCCCATAGGAGTTTAGGATCAGCCTGTCAGTTTCCGCAGGTAAGCCAACTGAGATTCTGACAGGGATTGCCCTGAATGTATCCACCTGTGTGGGTAAACATTGTCTTCCAATCCATGAACATGGGACTTCTTTCTGTTAATGCCTTTACTTTCTTTGAATGATGTTTTATAGTTTTCATGGTATAATTTTTGCACTTCTTCTGTTAAATTTATTCTTAAGTATTTTCTTCTTTCAATACTGTTATGCTGTACATGGACTTATTTTCTTAATTTCATTTTTTAATTGCTTATGACTGTGCTTTGGGGTACTCATCTTGCATCATGAAACCTTGCTGAACTTTTTGTGTGTTTGAGATCTTTTTTCTTGTTTGGAATAGACATTCAGAGCTATAAATTTCTCTCTCAGCCCCGCTTTAATCTGTATCCATACATTTTTCATATTGTGCGTTTGTCTTTACTCACCACAAAGTATTTTGTAATTTCATTTGTGCTTGTTTCTTTGAACTATGAATTATTTAACAGCGTTTTATTTAATGTCCACATATTTGTGAGTTTCACAAATTTCCTTCTGTTACTGATTTCTAGTTACATTCCATTGTGTTTAGAGAACATAACATTATATGATTTCATTCCTTTTAAATTTACCCAAGTTTGTTTCTTGGCTTAAAATTTGGTCTATCTTGGAAAATATCTCATGTACGCTGGAGAAAAGTATGTATTTTGTTCTTGTTGAGTGGAGTGTTCTAGAGACATTTCTTACATCTAGTTTGTTTATGGTATTATTGCACCTTCCATTTCTTGCTAAATTTCAGTTACTCTATTACAAATTGAAAGTGTTGAAATTGTCAACTATTATTGTTTAGTTGTCTGTTTCTCCCTTCTGTTAAATTTGGTTATGTATTTTGGGGTCCTGATTTTAGGTGCATATAATCATATCTTTCTGGTACATTAGCCATTGTATCATAAAATCTCTGCTTTGTTTCTAGGAATTTTTTTTTTTTTGCCTTCTATTTTACCTGGTATTAATATTGCCAGTCTTGTTAAATTAGAATAATTTTTGTTAAGCTTCTTAAGCTTAAATTCTAATGCCAAGGCGGAATTGAAAGTCAGTGCTCTTTTAGGAAAAGTTAAAAGCTGAGAATTACTGTTCTGTTTTTAAAAGTTAGCCCACAGCTATGAAGAGATTATAATCATGAAATTATCTGATTTCTGTGATTGGTATTAAAATCACCATAGAAACTTCTAGAAGCCTTGGCAAAAACCTTTCCTGAAGCAAGATTTGTGGTGGCTTAAAGTTCTGTCTTCCTGAAAGGGATCTTTTTCAAGTTATATCATGATAATCTGTGAACATTCTCTAGCCTAGTCCATCACAGCAGTTCAAAGGAGCCTCCTTTCTTCTGTGCTCTGTGGACACTTGTACTAGTCAGTTTTTCTGTCATTCAGACCAAACACCTGACACCCATATAAAGGAGGAAATTATTTGCTTGGCTCATGGTTTCAGAGGATTCAGTCCATGGTTGGCTGGCTCTGAGGCAGGAACACCATAGTGGAGGGATGTGGTAGAATAAAGATGCTTAGTTCATTTTAGGGGAATCAGATGCAGAGCAGAAGAACAGTGCCAGAAAGCAGAGGACCAGGAAGCAGATATAGACCCCAAAGCTACACCTCCGTGACCCACCCAGAAGTGTGCTGTACTCATCCTCTAGTTTAGTGATGGTGAACCTATAGCACATGTGCTGCAGTGCAGAGTTCTCTCTGTTGGCATGCGAGCCAAGTGCTCCAACAGTTGAGCATCAGGTAGTAGTTTTTTCCAAACTAAAACCTCAGTATTCAGATTTAATTGCAGTGTTGGCACTTTGCAATAAATAAGTGGGCTTGAAGGTGCAATTTGTGCACTCACTCCCTAAAAAGTTTGCCCTCAGTGCCCTAGGTTATTCCCAATCCAATCAAGTTGACCATTAAGCTTCACCATCATGACACTTAACTTAGAGCTGTGTCTTGGAATGGAACCCTCTGTTCCTGTGGGTATTACCATTTCAGCTTAATTCTTAGATCATGGACCTTTCTCTTCTATTTTTATAGGCATCATAGTAACAAGGAGACCAAATCTGAGATTCAGGGTTCTGCTGTTTGTGTGACTTTTGTGGAGAAGGCCAGGTGAACTGTCCAAAGACAATTCTAGAAAACACATCAGGAATGAGCTTCCTTTTCACAAGCTTGAAGGCAAAGAATGTGCACAGCAATGAGAGTGTTTTCGGAAGAAAGATCTCAGAGTTTTCCAGGGGCCAGGAGGATGAGAGAATGTGGAGGCTCTGACAGTTTAAACCTCTTTTTGTCAAAGTTGACCTTCATTACCCAAGAGATGGAAAGTGATCTAGAATGGATTCTTCTTTCCTGGAATTTATTCAAATGTGAAAACTATCTTCGATTTCTATCACCCCTTTACCCCTTTTATTTGTTTTACTTTTCTTATCCTTTTATTTTCCTCTGCTTCTTAGGAGTTGTCCCTTGGATATTGCCTTTCTTAGAGTTGGCTTATGCCTTTATTCAGACACTCTTTTTTGAGGCGGAAATTATGCTGTTCCATTTGCATCTTTGTTCCCACATCTGTTCTTAATCTAGGGATTCAGATCCATTGTCAGGAAGTTTTTCTACTAAGCAGGGAGAAGCCTCTGGAGGCTGAGTTATCTGACCCACATTTATTTATTATCACTTTAGATCTTTTTCCCCCTCAAGATTTGTCTGTAGGAGCATTAGTTGGGAATGTCTTAGTTTCCTGCTTGTAAAATCTCTGGAATTTTCATCCCAATATATATACATATTAACAGACCTACAGACCTTCCTACACACATATACGTTATAAATTGTCCAAATAAATAACTTAAAAAACCTTCAGTTTATAAGCTAAGTTTTCTAATCCCACACTTGTGTGGTTGTTTTGGCTGGTTTTTCTTTGTCATTCTTAATAATAAGATCATCTTAAAAGGCAATGAGAATCACTTAGAATTCTCTTATAGTTTGTAATGCCATTTCCCCTAAAAGTCCAAAGGATATTATAGACTTGTCTCTGTTCTATTCCCTGCGGGCTTTGGGGAGATATGCAGGGTCTTTCCTTGTCTCCCATGGTCTCAAAATATCCTTACGAGACTATTAAAATCCTTTTCATAAAAAACAAAATTTCACACAATGCTTTTTTAAAATTTTAATGGAAATATCTGCTGGCTCCTAGGATATGTACAGACCCCTGCCAGGCTGTCCCCTAGATTCATCTCCTGCCACAAACATCGTGTTCTGGATGCTCTGACTTCTCCGAGATCTGTGTGCGAGACGTAAGCTGTTCGTCCTGTCCTCTTGTCTGGAGTACCCTTCCCTCTCCTTGTTCACCAGTTCACTCCTTATCATCTTTTATACCCAACTGCAGTAGCACTGCTTTATGAAGCACTCCCAGGCTCAGGGAGTCACACCTTTTGTGAGACCTTCTGTTCTCTGGCTATTTCCTACATACTGATTGAGTATCCACTGCTGGGTGGAAATTGAAAACAAACAGTGATAGCTAATACCATGTAGTAATGCTGTATAACATTAAATGTTACATAGTATTGTATTTGGAAATGTACTTTGTAATGAAATATCAATTAATACTAGCTAATACAACATGTGTGTAATGATAGCTAATACAGTTCTAGCTGCACTAGCTAATACCATATTCTAGAGAAAGTTCTAAGCAGTTGTTTTATTGTCTTACTTGGTCTCCACAGCATCCCAGCAAGGTAAGTGGTCCTAATATCTCCCCATCTTCCTGAGGTAATTGAGGCACAGAGAGACTGGGTACCTTACCATAAGCCATGGAAGTGGTACAGCCAGATTCAGACCCAGGGAAGCTGACACCCATCCCTATATTCTTAACAGCTTTCGTTAACTTTTGAAAAGCAATTGTTTCATCTTCTTTGTAGGACCTGTCTGTGGCATAGAGAGTTTGGGAATCCAAGACAGTGTCACTGAAAGAGCAAGGCCTAAGACTGACTGAAGATTACCTCACTTTTCTGGAGGAGCCATCTAGGCAAGCAACTTAGAGAACCTTGAACTTAGCCAAGAAAGAGTTATCAAACTCCTGTTAGGTATCAAGCATAAGCCAGATTCTCTATATGCAAAATCGCAGGTTATTTTCACAACATCTGATGAGATCTGTGATCTTGTTATTCCCCTTTTACAGATGGGGATGCTGAGGTGCAGGAAGGATAAGTTGCTTGTCTAGGGTCCAGGATGGAGCTGGGCTGGAACCCCACAGCTTTTGAACCCTGAGCCTTTCTGACACCTTAACCCCAAGCAAGGCTTTAAAGAGATGTTTGGGAAGAGTTTTCTATCAGAGATTCTGTGACAGAGCTGTTTCAACTGCGTGTGTTCTTTCTATATTTGTATTCAAGTTTGCTTGGCTCTGTTGCCCTTCCACCCCCTGGTGCGTATGTCTGAAACAGCCGATATGTTATTTTAGGGCATACTAATGCATTGCTATAGCTGATCAATAAAACTTGGAGTCGACTCTGGTAGTCATGTGGAGTTGAGCTGTTGCAGCAGCAGAGGGGTTTTGGCTCCAGCAATGATGCATTTGCACAGGGTGGAATTCCAGGAGCGGATTTGCCTTTCTGGGCTGTTTGTCATCTGCTTTGGGATTATAATGAAAAACTTGCCTTCCTTTCCCCAGACTTCTTACAGATTCCTAGCAGATTGCTTTTTGAAAGTTCGTTATTTTTAAAAGTCTTTTTATTTTGCTTTCTTGCCCCCAACCGTGAAGTCATTTTTGGCTTTGACAGGGAACCAGTTTGACTTTTTAGAAAATGAGCTACAGGACTGAATATAGTAACAATTTCAGATCCCGTGCTTTTTGCAGAGTTTTTAAGCCAGTGATGACTGCACGTGGGTATACACTTTGGGAGGTGGCATATTGTTTCTAACTATGTAACTTGCTTTTCCCCCCTTATTTTTGCTTTTGTGTAGCACTTATTCTAATAGCTAGAGAGTAGACTGAATTGCAGTTGGTTTATAATACTTGTCTTATAAGAAATAAGTGTTAATTTTTTTTAATTAAAGAAAAGATGCCAAGTGCTACTACTGATATGAGAAGCACTTCTGTGCTGTTGCCCTTTCTGTTCCTCTCCTTCCACATTTTTCCTACCTCTGGGCCTTTGCACATGTGGTTCCCTCCCTTGGAACATCTTCATTTCTCAGTTTCGCAGACACTAAAATTTCAAACATGGCTTAGCTATCTTATATGTGTCTTTTTGTTGTTGTTGTAGGTGTAGTAGTCTGTGAGTAAATGAATGACTGAATGAATCTGGCCTCAGACTGTAAATATCACATCTTTCCACCTCAGCTGCAGCTAACCTACAGATTAGGCAGCTGGTGGCTCCTGCTTTAGGACACTGATTGCATTGGATGAGTGTCCTGAAGTCTGGGTAACTTTTTAAAGAAAAGAGGTTTATTTTGACTCACTCACCTGTCTGCCTATGGGGACAAGATAGAGACAGCTTGTCTTCTCCACTGCTGAATCATAGCACAGATAAGTCATTGAATGATAGGATACTCACAAATGTTGTGTTGTTTTCCAACAAAAATGTGCTTTTCCTCTTTAAACGTCTTTTATGTTCAGGTAAATTATAAATCCTTACAAGGGAGAATTGATCAAGAGTTTTAAACTCTGAAAGGTTCTTTGTCCTAGGACAGCAAACATTTGTATATGAGCCTGTATTCTGTGTGTAATGCAGAATCATTGTGTTTCTTGTGAATGAATGTGGAAATGGGGTGAGACCATGAAATGGCCTGTAAGTTGCACATGGGTGTTCTTCTCATGGTTATTCCTCTGTCAGGCATGTCACTGTTGGACTTGACATCAGGGGTTAGTGTCAGAACTGGCCCCATGTTGTCCCTATTGCCATAACTTGTGGAGTGGCTGCTGCTTTGTATAGTGACAATGCCAGGAAGAAAAGAATGATAGGGATATTTGCTCTGAGGGTGTAAGACATAAATAGAATTGGAATGGGATTGCTTAGTCTGTTTTGTGTTTTACTGTAATGAGATACCCGAGTCTGGGTAACTTTATAAAGAAAAGAGGTTTATTTTGGCTTACAGCTGTAGAGGTGCAAGATCAAGGGACTGTGTCTGGCAATGTCTTTTTGCCAGGAGGTTCCTGAGACATACAGGGCATCACATGGCAAGAGAAAGGGATCCTGTGTCTCTTCTGATGTCTCTTCTCCTTATAAAGTCACAAGGATTCGAGCATGGGGCAACCACTCTGATGACCTTATTTAACCCCAGTCACCTCCCAAAGACCTTTTCCTTAAACACAGTAGTCAGATTACGTTTCTACATCACAATGTGGATTAATTTTCAGCGCATGAGCCCCAGGGGGACACACTCAGACCATTATCTAAAGCATAGCAGAAGTGTTCACACTTAAGTGTTCATTGGAATCTCTGTGGGAGAGGCTCAGGAATCTGCATTTTCAAAAGCATTGCTGCAGCAGGTGGACCTCAGACTTGGTTTTGAGAAATGGTTTAGAAGGTGGGAAATTCTGGAGAAACATGGCTAAGTAGCACAGGGTTAGGAGCAAGAAGTCATTCCTTGCGATGACTTCAGACAAGGGGATGTGTGCAGCCAGATGTCAACTCTAGGAGCGTCTCCCGGAAGCAGAGATACATTAGCGTGTGATTAGTGCAGCCCACAGAAACCAGTGCAGCAAGACTGCTGGCCTGCAGTGGTGCAAATTTAAAAAGATAAGAAGAAGAGTCATGGTTTCCTTGACCACACAGGAATATCCCCTACTCTGCAGAATAATGAAAATGCACGCGTGGTAAAATGAAGCCACAGAGATGGGTGGAAAATAGCAGAGCACAGCAGCAGCGATGTAACAAAAACACAGAGGCACCACGGGTCAGTCTCAGCCTTGCACTTTGAGGAATATCATTTGCAGCAGGGGAGAATCAGTCCACCTTGCATGATCCCACACAGGAGGCTTTTCTCATCACCATCCGTGGCCAAAAGGCAACACTGGTTCTTCAGGAGAGAGTTAGCGATCAAAAAGATACCAAAATGCGAAATATACATCCCCTTTGATCAAGGAGATATTGTGCAAGTAGAAAAAACAATATATATACATCTAGGTGAGTGCTGTCTGTTGAAAATCCCCAAATGTCCACCAGTAAGGGACTGTGTGGTTGATTGGTGCATACATGCAGTAAAAATTACCTTTAGCTCTTAAAAAGATGATAATGCAGACCAGTTGATACTGACGGGAAAAGGTGTCACAGTATGTTAAGTGGCAAAAGCAAACTGCAGAATAACATCTGTGTATGGTTCCATTTAAGTCAAACTGCATACTGAGATTTCCACCTGTTAATACAGTCTGTAATTACTGAGTCATCTACATGGTGGGCATTGTTTTGGTATTGGACATAAAGGAGTGAACAAAACAGTGGCCCATTGCTATTCAGAGGGACCAGCAGCAGTGCTTGGGAACTTGCTAGGAATGCAGAATCCCAGGTCCAACCCCAGACCTGGTGTATTTTAAAAAGGTTCTGGGTGATTCATTTGCATGCAATAGTGTTTGACTCCGTGCTTAGGATTGGATTTACCAAACCTTCCACAGTGTGTTTCCCCAGGTGCTGCCAGCTCGGGATGATTTTTATGTTCACCATTGTTCGGTTGTTTGAATCTTTCACGGAGTGCTGTCTTGTGTTTACAAAAGCAAGGATGGGCATTTCACAGAAGAGCTTTAGGCTCCTGTTTCTGGCTTTTCAGGCTGTATCGGCCACACATTGGCAGGGCCCTGGGGTAAAGAGGTGCAGGTGAGTAGCCCTGCTTACTTGAGCCAACCATGAAGGTCTGAGAGACCCCAGGTCCCTGCAGATTTGGCTGGAGTTGAAGCCGTGGCCTGAGAGATGCGGCAGGGGTGGTTTGTTGCGTTCATGGCAAGCGCATTGCAGTCTTGTCCAGCTTTATCCTGTGATTGCCCCCTAAAAAGAGTCTGGTCCAGTGCATGGCCTCATACCAGAGATCCCCACTCTACAGACTGCACCTCAAGAGGTGGGCAGTGGGTTAGCAGCGAAGCTTCATCTGTATTTCCAGTCGCTCCCATTGCTGACCTCACCGCCTGAGCTCCGCCTCCTGTCAGCTTGGAGGGAGCTTGTCTGTGAACTGCACAGGCAAGAGATCCAGGCCCAGCACTCCTTGTGAGACTCTAAAGTAATAATAATAGAGATAAAATGCTTCATGGAATAATAATATAAATAAAGTACACAATAAATGCAGTGCGCTTGAATCATCCCAAAACTGTCCTCCCTACACCCCCAGCCTGGTGAGTGGAAAATTTTTCTTTCATGAACTCTGGTCCTTGGTGCTAGGAAGGGCTGGGGACTGCTGCAAGATGACAGGTCCCTGCTGTGGTATCTGTCATACTTTGGGAAGAGTAGACAGCCCTGAGCACTTTCCAGACCAATTGGGAGCGCAGCTGTGATGTCTGGTGAAAAGCCTTCTATCCAGGGCCCGGAACATTCTGGACATGTGGGAGAGGGGCTGATGGTTTCAGTACCCGTTGTCTTGGGGTCACACCTGAGTCTGACCCCTGTTGAGTCTGAGCAAGTGTGGCCTTGTGGCTCCTTGCCAGAAGTGTGGCATAGCTGAAAGAGGAGAACTCAGGAACGGGGACACTGCACTCTAGACCAGTGTGTCCCTCAAGAGCTGGGCGATCAAGGGTAGGTCCAGTTGCCTCACTGGGCCTCAGTTTCCACATCTGTGAAATATAAGGATTAGTTACTAAATGCACCTGTGTGAACTGCCTGCATACTCTATTGTGCATAGAGAGCCAGTCTTGCCTGGTGTGCCACACCTTGGTGACACTGGGACACCTGCAGTTCTCATACAGCCTCCAGGTATTGGTCCCAGGACCATCTCTGGCCTATGGCTTGGTTGTCACTGTCCCTTTGTGAAATGAGAAGAAATAGGCACTCTATGAGCAGGCAAGTACGTGCTTTGTACCCACCCTTCAGGGGGAAGAGCCCTCTGTCCAAGACTGTGCCTCCGCATGGTGGAAGCCAGTTGTTAGTCGGGGCCACAGTGAATGGAGGTTAAGGCAGTCTCCTTTACATCCTTGCTGGTAAAATCAGAGATTGGCAACTGTGTTAGCCCTGCCACCAATCCCATCCAGTTCTTTATTTGTTATTTTACTGGTCTTCAAAGTCCAGTCCTGTGACAAGTAGGCTTCAATGGAGGGAAGTAAACCCAATGCTCAGGAGAGCCTGGCCCCCCATCATGCTGCTAGTGAAAGCTGCTGCTTGGGGAAGTGTGGGGGTTCAAGTATTCAGTCAAGTGGTCACCCTGCTCACCTTTGTTGGGTGATGTTAAAGGCATTTAGGGTCTGTCTTCTGTCTTCTGCCGGGGACCCTAAAGCCTCCCGTGCTGGGGATGGGGTATGAGAAGGGGAAATCTAGGCTTTGCCCTGGCCCTCCTGAGCTTGGTAGCAGGTGGTGCAGGCAGGGGGCAGCAGTCAGGGACAGTGGTTGTTAGCTTCGCGGTCTTCGTGCCCCAGCTCAGTGCCCAGTTGGTGGCCTGTGATCTGCCTCTGGGGTCCCTCAGCCGGTGTGTGATGGTGCAAATGTGAATCATAGCAAGACAGGCTCCCTGGGACACAAACCGAGTGTCACTGACCAGGCAGGAAGCCTCCTTGGTCATTCCTGATGAGGGAGCGAGGCAGGACCAAAGCACTGGTTATGTGAACGGCAGCTAATTCATTTACAGTCACTCATATTCACAGTCTGCTCTGTTTGGTCATCTCATGGACCCTAGGCCTGTGGAGTTGGACTGAGTTCTTGGGAATCCTAATGAGGAGTTGACCAGGTGATTAAAGGAAAGATGTGAACCTTAACTCTTGTCAGGGTCAAGTTACTTCTCTTCTGGACTCAGTTTTCCTGTCTGTGAAATGGATTTTTGGGGGGAACGTGAGGCTATCTGTAAAAAAAGAACACAACACTTAGCCCCTACTGAACGTTCAGTAAGCAATAGCTACTTTATCCAGCCCTGCTGTCTCCTTCTGTAGCTTCATTTGTACCTTGGGTAAGCATTTCTTAGACACCAGCTGTAGGCAGTATCAGGTACAGTGCCTTCGGAAGGGTGAATGAAACTATTCAAGCACGGGTACATTCTTGGGGTACCTTAGCCAAACAGCACCATGCAAAGGCAGTGACATCAAGTAGCTGTACGGCCTGTGAATGGAAAGCAGAGCAGAGCCGTGTAGGTTGGGGTGGCTGAGGTTAGAGTGCTAACTTCTGCTGCAGGCAGGGCAGTGGTTAGAGGCCTCAGGGAAATAGAGGGAGCATGGTATTCCAGGCTGTCAGAAACCACACTGCGCAAAGGCCCTGGGTTGGGGCATGCCTAGCTTGACTGGAGGAGCTAAGAAGCCCAGGTGGTTGCAGGACAGAGAGCTGCGTGGTGCTGTGACTAGGATACTAGGTTTATGGGAAACGCTCTTGGTTCCTGTCTGTGATATTTCTTCTCTGATTATTCGGAAGGCATTGAGACCAGCACTAGCTGATCAAGGACAGTCTGTTAGAGGTGTGAGCCTGGGCACAAGGATATATGGATGTATAGCTGGCCACGGAGCAGACCCGACCCACCAAAATGGAACTTCTCTGCTTTTCTGCTACCATGGCCCTTCCCTGCAGGTTCCAAGTACCCGTCTGAGCAGGGAAGGAGCAGACCCAGAGGGCCGGCTGCTGTCCTGTCCCAGGTCTGCTGGGGAGGTTGGTCATTGCCTGTAGTCTGGGAAGTTGGATTTTGGGAGGATTCCCTCCACTCTGATGAGAGAAGTTCACAGTGCCTGGACTGGTCGTATGAACTATGTGGTTTCTACCGCTTTCCTGCTGGGGACCTGGAAATCCCATGTCCTGGGAATGCCTGTGTGGCCAGCTGCCAGGTACAACCCTGGGCACTGAGTATCTGATGTGCTTTTGGGGTTGACAGCATTTCACACACGTTGCCATTATGCTGGAGGATTTTGGTTCATCCTTTGTGACTAGTGGGACCCTCCTGGGAGCTTGTGTCTGGTTTCCTCTGGATATCACCATGTGCCTTTTTTCTCAGCTGATTCAGCTTACTGTCCCTTTGCTGTCCTAAGTTATGGCTATGACTATGACAAGATGCAGGGACCTGGGATTCCCCCCAGTGAATTGCTAAACCTGGGGGCTTTGGAGATCCTGACGTTATTATAAAGGCTCATCACAAAGAGCATGCAATTCTGTAACGCTCTGGAAGCAAGCGCCTTTTTTTTTGTTTTGAAGTCTGCGCCATGGTGGGTATTTGATGAAAGAGCTCCCCAGTATATCATATAATTGGTGTAAAATGTCCATACTCTGCCACTTGGTACCCCCACCCCCTTCTAGGAATCTGACCTAAGAGTATTATTTGTGATTCAGGCCAAGTGCACAAGGAGCACAAAAATGTTCTTTACACTGTAATTTATAATGCTGAGAATTTGATCATAACCGTTAGCCCTCTTTCTGTTGCTATAATAAAATACGTGAGGCTGGAGGATTTGTAAAGAAGGGAGGTTTGTTTAACACACAGTTTAGTGGGCTCCAGAGTTTGACATTGGAATCTGTTCTGCTCTGGTGAGGAGGTCCCTTGGCAGTCACATGAAATGTGGCATCATGGGTAGGAGCTCTGCATGTGAGAAGGGAAGATCATGTGGTAAGGCAGGAAAACAGAGAGTAAATCAGGGTTCGAACTTACTTTTTTATAACAACTCACTCTTTCGGAAACAAATTCATTTTCCTAGACCAGCATTAATGCCTTCCGAGGGCAGTGCCCTCAACCACCTAATTACCTTGCACTAGAAGGTTCCACAACCTCTTAGTGCCACCGTGTTGGAGATGAGGCAGCCAACACATGAACCTTTGGAGGCCAAGCCACATCCATATCATAGCACCAACTACCCAACATGAAGGAAATGGTGAGGATAACCTTATTGTGCCAGTAAGATGAAATATTTTTGTAGCTACAATAATACTGGAAAATATTTATGTTGTAAGTGAAAGAGTGAGTATACAAAATGCTATGTATTTTCTCCAGAGACTTCATGCTGAATGAAAACAAGCCATTCCTAAAAGGTTATTGAATGTATGACTCTACTTATATAACATTCTCGAAATGACAAAATTATAGGGATGTGGAACAGACTTGTGGTTACCAGGATTAATAAAAAGGTGGAAATGGAAGAGTAGTGGTTGTGCGGCATGTGGGATTTTGTGGTGATGGAAATATTCTGTGTTCTACAATGTCAGTATCAGTATCCTAATTATGATATTGTCTTATAGTGTTACAATGGAGGCCAGTAAGAAAAAGGTATATGGTCTCTCTCTGTATTATTGCTCATAACTGCATGTGAATTTACAATTATCTCTAAATTTAAAAATTTAATAAAGCATCTTGGAGCATTAAAAATATGCATTCTGATATCACTGGCATAGAAAAATGTTAATTGCAGTTACTTTGGAGTGGAGAGAACTTAGGTAATTTCTTTCTCCTCTGTTCTATTTCTGTGTACTCCACAATGAATGCGACTATGGCTTTTTTTATTTTGAAATAATTTCAGCCGCACAGAAAAGTTGCAAAAATAGTGCTAAGAGTTCTCAAGCTCTTCACCCACCTTCCACTTACTAATATTGTGTATAGCCATAACAGTTTTCCAAAATCAGAAATCAGCACTGGTACAATGCTATCAGCTATACTACATCCAAAGAACTTTATTGGGATCTATGCAATTTCCCCACTCATGTCTGTTCCAGTACCCCATATTACATTTAGTATTCTTGTCTCTTCCAATATTGGGTAATTTGTAAGTTTTTCATGACCTTGGAGATTTCTATTGGCTGCATGGTAGAATGACCTTATCTTTGAGCTTGTCTGGGGTGTTCCTATGATTATTTTGATGCTCTACGTCTTTGCTTTGCAAGAAAACTGCAGCAGTGACATGGAGATCTCTGTTCTTCAGTTGAGGGGGAGTATACTGTTAATATGTCTTGTTGCTGTCATGTTGACTATGATAACTCAGTTAAGCTGCTGTCTGCCAAGTTTCTCTGCCATTAAGTCACTGTTTTCCCTTTGTAACTAATAAACATATTGGTGGTAGAGTAATGGTCATAGCTATAAAAAGCAGCATGATAAACATATTGCCACTTTGAGAGTATGCAAATTTCCCATTTCTCCTTTAGCTTTCACCTTCTAATTTTGGATCCATGGGTGAATCTTGCCTATGTAACAGCTACACTGTGCTGTTTACTTACTGGTGACTTTCTGCTTCCCACACTCTGTATTTATTAATGGGAATTTTTATTGCTGGAGGAATTATCCCTTGCCCATCATTTACTGATTTATTCAGTATTTTTTGGCATTGCTGCATCCTCAGAAACCTCAGAGATGTTTTTTTTCCCTCTGGATTACAATCCAGAAAACTATTGTTCATTTTGCTGCTTAGATTGTCCCAGTGTTGGCCAGTGGGAACTTCTGACCTGTCTCACATTTTGAGTACTTCTTTACTTTCTGGCACACAATATATTCCAGGACCACAGGATCATCTTTCTGTCCCGTCTGCCATCAACTACTTTTCTAACGAGCCTGGTTCTATTTGCTGGTTAATGATATTTAGAAACCAAGAGCTGGGGCCTGGATATGCTTGCTGGTATTTGGATGCCATTGGTTTTAGTTGCTTTCAACAAACAGAGCTAGGAAATATATATGCATATATACTAATCCATGCATACACAAATCAGTCTCCCCCCATCTGTTGATCTTTTGAGTCACTCTGCCTGCTTAATTTTAAAACCTTTGAGTCCAATTCCAGTCCAAAGCCTCACAATTCATTTCATTTTCCTACTTTCCCGACTTGCACCTTCTCTCCCCAGACAATGAGACATCTTGTTCTTACTGTTCACAGTGTGTTTATTTATCCATTCAACCCTGTACACACAAAAGGTAGTTGCAAAATTGCTATTATATACCCCCTCTACGAGACAAGTACAGTATGTTGTCTATATGCAGTTCTTTTATTATTATTTAGCCTTGTAGAATCCAGGAAAATAATGTTTACCAGTAGTGTAGGCAGATTCTTTTCTTTCCTACTTTCTTCAGTGTGTTAATATTATTCATTTGTAATACCATTGTATTTATTTGGTATTGTTTATATTCCACCGAGTGTCCCTGACCCATGTGATGGATTCTAATTGTTTATTTGGGGATGAGTGAATTAGCATGGTCCTAAGATACACACTTCTATAGGTATACTCAATACAAATATATGGGAAGATTAGATTGGTAGATGTACTGAATCTGTGCGTACAAATAGATTCCTGTTCCTTTATTCTGTTCCCAGTTTCCCATTATTCACATTCCTTTCCACTCATCCCCTGTTGTTAATCAGTCTCTCCAGTTTCTTGTTTATCTTTCCTGTAGTTCTTTTATGTGTATAAGTCAATGCTGTATATTTTCTTATGCCCCCTTTCCCTGTGTAGAGGAAAATGTACTATAGATTCTCTTTTGTACTTGGTTTTCTGTTTTGTGTTGCTTTACAGTATGTCTTGGAAATCAATTTACTTCATTCATAGACATCTTCCACCATGAGTTTTTTTTTTTTTTGAACTGTTGTAGTCAGAAGATAATTTCTAGCAGCCCAAGATCAGCTTTTAAATTCTGTAAACTTAGTGAGGGTGATGATGGTGACAGCACTAAGCATCCTGTTTATTGATCACCCGCTACATTCCATGCTGTACACTAGGCATCTTACATAGATTATCACCAAGTCCTTCCTGTATGTCCATGAACTCAACATTACTTTCATTTTGCTGGTGAAGATGCTGAGCCTCAGCAATATTCAGAAATGTGCTCAAAGTCATCAGAGTGGGGCTAGAGTTTGAAATCCGGACTTTCCGGAGACTGCTTTGAGGAGAGCATGCCCACATCATTGCAGAAGGGCCAGGTTGAAACACAGCCGCGTGGGGTTTCTAAGCGTGGATGCCTCCCAAGCCTTCACACCCTGTTGATTGTGAACTAGCTGTTGCTAAAGTTAGCATATTACCAATAGCAGTAACATGGAGGTAATTTACTGCTTGCTTGTTCCAGAGAAATGGCCCTTCCTTCTGTGAGGACTGTGGGTCCTGCCTCTCAGCCTGGAGATGCTAGGGGAGCTCGGTAGAGTTGCTACCTGGATGCAGCCATAGATCCAATCTTACACCTCCCAATCGCCAACCAGAGCAGCGAGCACCATTAAAAAGAAAGTGCATTACCCCACAGGGCTGTTGGCTTTAGCAGGACCTTCAATCAAGCCTGAGATACGACCGTTTGTGTTCAAACTGTTTGTACAGCAGGAGTACAAGACGAATTTCTTCGGAGCAGGAGTCTGGCTTCTGTTGCGGAAAATGTCCGACCTTGGCAGTGAGGCAGCTCCATTGAGCTGACTGAGATTCTGGCTTCTGGAGCCTGTGCCCAAGACCTCACCCTGGCTTGAGGTTCTCCAGCTGTGTGACCTGGTACACATCACTTTATCCTCAAAGTGCACCCATGAAATGGAGAGAGGAGTCATTCCCATCTGTGTTGGGAATCTCCAAGGCCACCCCAGGTTCAGCAGTTTTCTGGGAGGATTCACAGAAGTCAGTATATGATCTTGTCATGGCCATGATTTATTACAGCAAAAGGACACAATGCAGAATCAACGAAGGCCCAGATGAATGCATTGAAGTCCAAGGCAGACCTGGCTCAGCTTCCAAGAGTCTTCTCCCAGTCACAGCACACAGGATGCACTTCATTCCCCTAGCAGCAGGTGTAACGATGCGTGAGAAGTGCTGTCTGCTAGGGAAACTCATTAGAGACACACTGACCAGAGTTTTTATCCAGGGCTGCTCACATTGACATTCTCTGTCGACCAAAACTCCAGCCTCCCGAAGGAAAGCCGGTATTTAGCATAAACTATACTGCTGGCACTGCAACAAACCACTTTTATTAGTCAGGGCAATGGGAACCCTCACTCCCTTTATCCAAGTTTCCTGACTGCAGCATACAGGAGCCAACCTCGCAGGCAGGCCTTTGTGAGACCTACAGTGTCAGGAGAATGTTGTACTAACTCTTCTCCATGCCCTCCCATTGAGGGACTGCCGGGTGGATTCTATGAGACAATCCAGGCAGAGCATTTGGCACACAGTCTAGCACAGTAAGCACTCATTAGCTCAGATATCTGCAGCTCCCAGGGAGTTTGATTGGTTCTTCAGCACCTTAAGAAGCAAGCTCCACCCGTCATCCCTCTGCTTGCCCATTCATGCCTCTGTTGCTTCTTCCCATGCTTTGACTGAGTGCCTGCTGTGGTCGGAAGGCTGTGTCTGGCAGGATTAGCCAGTTCCTGGCCAGAGGATGCTGCATGGGTGTCCAGACTGGCTGGGTGCTTGAGACGGGTGGGATGTTAAGAATCCCTGTGAGAACATCAATATGAACCCCACTCAGGGTGCACCGGGTGAGCAGGGATCTGGGAATGCATCGTGCTGATGTGTTACTGTCTGTCTTTTTGTTTCCCTGCAGCCAAAGCTAAATCGAAGTGTGGCCCGACCTTCTTCCCCTGTGCCAGCGGCATTCATTGCATCATTGGCCGCTTCCGGTGTAACGGATTCGAGGACTGTCCCGATGGCAGCGACGAGGAGAACTGCAGTAAGTGTCCAGGGCTCCAATACCACTGTTGCTGTTCTTTGTGACCAGCCAGACTCCGCTATCCTGGGGACTTGCTTTACTGTGCCTCTCACACTCAAACACTCAGCATGCGCTGTTATTGCCCGGGCCTGTTCCCTGCACGTCTCTGTTATGTTAATCTGGAAATGCCCAGTTTCCGTTTATGGGGACTTTATAAAATGCCCTTGGCCTAACTGGTTCCAACATTAGCTCTGCATTAGCAGTGCATCGAAGTCCAAGAGAAACCTGGCTTGACTTCCAAGTGACACAGGTGTGTGAGCTCCAGACAGCAGACAAAGAGTCTCCTCTGTGTGTGTGTGTGTGTGTGTGTGTGTGTGTTTGTGTGTTAGGGGATGAACTCAGTCAGGGTCACATAGCTCGGCAGTCTAGGTTCACTCAGATCTTCATCTGAATGACTCCAACTTATCCATGTGCTTGCCTGGTTTCCCTCCTACTTTGAACTCTTTTTTCAAAGTGCTTATTTATTAATGAAATATATATTCTATAAGTGTCTTTTCTTGAAAAATTATAGCGCTATGGATAAAATGTGATATTGTGTGTGAAGGTATGGACAACTATTTCGAAGAAAACAAGAGACAGTATGGTAGTCACTATTAATTTCCTGTTGTCTTCTTTTAAAGTTCTGTGCTGTTTGCACTGTTCTGTTCTGATCTGCTTTGTTCTGTTTTGTTTTATTATCTTTAAAAAAAATCTAAAAAAATGTCTTGATTGTGGCTACCCTAATTCTTTTTTGCCTACTAAATAATATTTCATAGTGTTAGTACACACACACACACACACACACACACACACACACCCATGTTCATCCCTCTTGGCTGTCTTGCTATTAGGCTTAATTCTTCCCTGCCCTGGATATATGAGCTCTCTTCCTTTCCACCTGTGCCTAGTGACTTTGCACACCAGAGCCTCGGGTGCCTTCAGGTGCCTCTTCCCCACCTGTCACATTATTCCAGCTCCCTCAGCAAGCTGCTTCGTATCTGCTGCTGCTGGTCCCTCTGGACACTGTTTCTTCTTTCCTTTTCCCCAGAATACTAGACACAACTTGGGCCTTTGTATCAATTGTTAACTCTGAGCAAATGTACATGTCTTTTCATATATGTATTTTAAAAATTTTGTTTAATTTTTTGCATTTTTATTAGCACATGTTTGCAGCACATAATGATTTATTCATCCTGGGGAGTTGGTACCTGCGTGTAACGCATCTCAGTGCTTTTTACTTTCCCTGCTCCTTTCCTCCATCCCAACTCCCTCCATCTCTTGGTCTCTTATTTTCTGTGCTTACATCAAAGACTATTCTTGAGTAGTCTTAGGTTTATAGCAAAAGGAAGAAGTTCAGTGATTTACCATGCAACCCCTTTCCGGCTCATGCATAGCCTCGCTGACCCTTGACATCCCACATCTGAGTGGACTTTGGGTCATGGATGGATCTTTTCTGACCTGTCATGATCTCATAGTTGCTGTTAGAATTTGCTTTTGGCATTTTGCTTCCTGTGGGCTGGGGAGATGTGCAGTGACACGATCGACTACTGTACTGTACAAAATAGCTTCACCGCCCTAGAAACCCTGTCCTCTGCTCACTCATCCCTCCCTGCACTAGTTTTCCAGCCTTTTCCTCTTTAGATTATTATATATATATAAAAAAGCTTGCAATACACAAAAATGTATAAAGAAGAAAATAAAACAGCCCATATCACATAGATTAGCATGAATTGCTAACACTTGGGCAGTTGGGTGCCAGGACACCTCTGTCTTTGTCTCTATTCTCTCTACCCCTCTCTTACTTAGTGTGCGTAATTGTGATGGCATCTTTTATGTGACCATTTTTTATTTTAATAATCTTTTTCCAAAGTGTAAGTCTTAATGACTTACTGTTTTAATAGATTGACTTTTCCCTCCTTGCAGAGGAGGGCAGCTTCCTCCCGTGTTACCCTGCTGTCCCGGTGAGCCATCGTTGGTGCATCCGCTGCTGTGGGTCACAGGGAGTATACCACTCCCCCACGTGCTTTCTATCACCTCATTTCATCTTCTGGATCTCAAGTGACAGAGACCTGGCAGATGCATGAGACCTTGTTGTGTTTAGCAGAAAGACTGAAACCCACCTTCACGGGAAAGACACATGTGACCAGCAGGACAGAGGCTTGGCTGAGGGCGGTGGCTGGGGCCAAAGCTGAGCCTGCATTTGTGTTTCCCCTCAGAAGCCGGAGTGAGGCGTCTGCCTCATCTCCCTGCACGGTGGCTTCCTCGTGTCTGAACAGGGGCTGCTGAGAGCCCATTTCCTGGGGTAGTTCAGAGAATTAGATAAAACAGTATCACAAGTCTTATGGCTTGTGCTCACTTGAGCAGCATATATACAAAAGTCTTGTATCTGGCCTGTAATAATTGATTAAAAAAATTTATATATATATGTAGTGGTTTTAAAAAAATATATAAGTGATAAAAGTAAAGACCATATTTATTAGAATTTTGCCTCTGGCTCGGAATCTCCACGGAATACTTCTTTTATAGCTCATTTAGTCCTTTAGTGAATATATACCAGCTTGAGCTCAGCTTCCTGTTATCCTGGCATCTTATCATCTTAGGCAGAAGTTTTGTACACACATACACTAGAGAGCAATCCAATGACAGTAAAAAGCAGTGTGACGCATTACTGTGCTCAAAACGATCGCATCGTCCTTCGTACTCCTTACCATAACTAAGGTCCCTGTACAATTTACATGTTTGCATGTTGGTCTTTAATGTGTCTAAATGAGTAAATTTTAACTTTTCTAGATTATATAAATAGGGATTAAGTTAGCAATGTTCTCTTTCTTCTGTTTAAAATTTGTGATTCTAACTCTTGTGAGAACTGGTAAATAAAAGGAAAGAATCAAACGTGTCCTCCCCTTCTTATACGCATTATACTTCAGATTAATCAGATAGCTGGTTTAAGAAAATAAACAGCCAATAAAAGTGTGAGAGAATTAGAGCACGGTTTCATAACCCTTAATGGGGAATGGATCTAGGTAATGATCATCAATGGCTAGTGAAACCTGCAGGTGAAAACTTGATGAGGAGCCGTCTAATGATGGATCAGGCTGAGAACTCCCAAAGCCACCACTCCATCTTTCCACAGACAGCTTCGAATCAATATGGCGGCACTTGAAGGGGAACCACAGAAACCTTACTCTGTGGGTCTCTTTATGTTACATAGTCAATCTCCATTCGTTAAAGGTCCCACAACAGTGCTTTAATTCTTGCTTTAAATTTTCCAATATGTTTAAAAGAATCCCTGAGGAGAATGTCGTGTTTACCCACCATTTGAGTTTAGTCTTCCCTCAACCCTGGTATTCCAAGTCTCCTTCTAGTATCGTCTCCCTCTGACTGAAGAATTTCCTTTCGCAATTTTTTTTAAAAAAGCAGGTCTGCTGGCCACAGATTTCTCTCAGTTTTTGTTCATCTGAGAATGTCTTTATTTCACCTTCATTCCCGAAGGATTTTTTTTTTTTTTTATGGTGCATAGAATTCTGAGTTGACAATTCTTTTCTCTAAGCACTTTAAATGTGCTGCTTCCTTTGGGCTTCTCTGGTTTCTGGAGAGAAACCTACCATCATTTGAATTGTTTCCCCATAGATGAGGCATCATTTTTCTCCAGCTGCTTTGAAGTTTGTTGTTTTATGTCTTTGGTTTTCAGCATTTAGAACATGGTGTTGGGTATCTGTGTGTGGATTTCTCTGAGTTTATCCCATTAAGGGTTCTTTGAACCATCTGAATTCTTCGGCTTTGTATTCTGCCATACTTAATGCATGTTTCTTTAAATATTTTTAAGTATTATTCTCATTTTTTCTTCTTTATGGGATTCTAATGACAGCAGCATCAGAGCTTGTTACTGTCCTACCAGTCCCTGAGGCTGTGTTCGGTTTTTATCAGTCATTTTGCTTTTCATTGTGTATATTTTTATTAGTCCATCATCAAGTTTCCTAATTCTTTCCTTTGTCATCCTCAGTCAGCTTTGGAGCTTATCTAAATG
>RJWM01022953.1:0-32901 GCA_004363535.1 Dasyprocta punctata | reverse complement strand
TGGATTTCTGGAATCTTGATTATTATATGTCTGGGTGTAGGCCTGTTTTGGTCAAGTTTAGCTAGAGTTCTATATGCTTCAGTTATCTGAAAGTCTCTTCCTGTTCCCATGCTTGGGAAGTTTTCTGAAATTATTTCTGTAAATAGTCTTTTAATTTCATTTGTATTGACCCCTGCTTTTTCACTCACACCTTTTATTCATAAGTTATGTTTCCTTGGGTTGTCTTGCAGCCGTTGCACTGCCACTTCCAGATCTCTAATTATCTTGAGAAAGTCTCTCCTTTCTTTTTCCCAAGTTTTCATTCTTTCTTCCAGGTATGAAAGTCTATCCTTAGTTTCCTTCAAGTGGTTCTGCCAACTTTTATTGGAGTCTTTGATGTCCTGGTAGTCTCTCTGAATCTGATTAATGAGTTCTAATTCTTTGTTTCATTCTCAATTTCCTTTGATTTTTCATCCTCCACCTTTCCTGCTGTTTCCTTTAGAGGCACAGCAATTCCCCAATTATGAGTTTCATTTCAATTCTCAGTTGGGTTAACAGTGCTGCTTTAATTTCTTTCATAGCTTCGTGGAGTTGTCTCCCCACTTCTGTTGTCAATTCCTCTGAGAGTTTAATTTTTGGACTCCTGACCATTTCAGCGTTAGCGTCCCTGGAATCAGTTCTGCTTGTATTGGAGTCCGGAGAGCACCTTCTGCCTTTCCATCTTGGCATTTTCCTGGGCTCACCCGTGAGGCCGTGTTGGTCCACTGCCTCTCCGAAGCCTGTTTCTGCTCGAGAATGTCTACTGCGGTGTGCGAGAGGATGGGGCTGCTGTCTGGTAAACCATACAGGGCCGTCTGCCAAACCTCCTCTATCACCCCCAGGGCACCCGCGCTGTTTCTGCCATGGCCTTCCAGGAACCGTGCCTAATTAGGTGCAGTTCTGGTCTCAAGATGGCTGTCCCTCGCTCTCATTCGGGGGTGGGGGGCTGGGGGCCACCGGGTTCACTCACTCGCCCACTTGCGACCAACTCACTCCACGGTCGACTGTCGTCTCTGTCGTTGCACCACACCACAGCAATTCTACTGGCAACTCCAGCGCGTATCAAGAGCACCTGGATCGTACCTTCTCAGCTCAGGTCACAGCGCTGATTGGATTCCACTCCGGACAGAGGTGCTTCTGGTCTCTGTCTTTATTTCATTCTTTTACTCTTTCAGTGGGCTACAGTTCTCATTTTAGATTCTTCTTGGGTCCAGAGGACCCATCTCTCTCTTTTTTCCTTCTCTCTGTTATTATATTAGTTTATATTCCAGCATTTTGATGGTATATTCAGGGAGCCTCCCTGTCACGGTGTTTTCTGGGTGGCCATCTTGGAGGAAGTCTCCCCTTTTTTGTTTTCTTATCCCCAGCTGTTGTTCAACTTCTTATCACTGTGATGGAACACTTGAGAATAATAATTTAAATGGGCACAGTTAATTTTGTCTCATGCTTTGAGATGAGTTTGATCCATAGCTTCATTGAGCTGGGTTTGTTGTGAAGCAGAGGCAGAACATGATGACACAATGCAGCAAAAACTGTTGGGGTCAGGGAGAGATGAAGGGAGACAGAGAAGAATGAGAACATATTTTTGAGATCTCTCCTTTTACTTTTGTTGCACCCAGGCCTCCAGCCTACTGATGGTGGCACACACATTCAAGGAGAGTCTCCATGACCAGTTTGCAGTCCCAAATGCCAGTTGTCTCTTGAAACACCCACACCAACATGCCCAGACGTCCTGAGGAATGTGCTTCATTAACCTTCAAGGCATCACTCAATCCAGTCAAGCTAAACAATCATGATTACCCTTCACGAAGTGTATCAGTGGCATTTTTAAAAAAGAACTTTTCTTTGTATTTGTGAATTTTCTTGGCCTCTTGTCCAAAATCAGTCATTTTATGGTTACATTTTGGACTCTGAATTTTATTTTTCTATGTATATGTCTATCCTTATACTAGAATTGACACAATCTTGATCTCTGTAGCTTTGTAGAAAGTTTTGGAATAGATATTGTACACCTAATTTGTTCTTTTCCCTCAAGCTTTTAAAGTCTACTTCATATGCCTTGAATTTCCATGTACAAAATGACTTATATATTTCTACAGAAATACTCATAAGAATTTTGAGAAGGGTTATTAAATCTGTAGCTCAATTAGTGAGCATTGCTTTATGAATATATTAAGCCTGTTAAATAAGAACTTGTTTCTTCAGTTATTTAGATCTTAGGCTTTTTAAAAAAGAACTTTTTATAATTTTCAGTGTACAAGTCTAGTACACTGCTAGTGGAGATGTACATAATTAATCTTTCCTAATTTATATTGTTACATCCAGTGTGACTGGGGTCTAGGGGTAACCAGACTCAACCTCACTGGGCCCATCTCCCTCTCCAATGTAGAAAAATGAAGAGGAATCAGAGAAGACCAGTGTAATGTGAAAGCACTTTTATTATAAGTGTTACAGAAACCAGTACAAAGCCATTCTGGGGACAGAATGGAGGTGCTCAGAGCTCAGACACTGTTGAATCTGGAGCAGTGGTCCCATTTTATAGGGTGGAGTGTTCTGTCTCGGCCTTCCTGAGGGTTGACACTTAATTGATTGGGCTTGTTTCTAGGGGTTTGGTCTTGTGGGCTAATAGGGGAATTTGGGAAGAATTGGCAATCTGCACTAGGAGGGACAGTGTTGCCTGAACAGACGCAAGTGTCAAAACAACAGACTATCAGCTTCAAACCACAAAGCTGTCCAAAAACTGCTTGCTGCTCATAGCCACACAGAGCCTGCATTCTCTATCCTCTAAAAAGGATCTTGGTCTATCCCTACAATATGGAATTGTTGTTACCATGAAAAAACCAAATATTTTTCCCAGGCAGAAAAATATTAACCCAGAGTTTATAGAATTAATGAAAATATCACATCACATCACATGATTAAAAAAATTTTTTGTGATGGATAAAACAATTCAATGATATCTGACAAGCTAGTATATGGTCTATTTTAGAGAATGTCCCTTGTGAAGCTGAGAGGCATGTGTATTCTGATGCCACTGTGTGGAACACTCTTACATTCACTAAGTCCATTTATTCACAAGTTTGATTCAGATCTGTTATTTCTTTGCTGATATTTTTCTCTAGCTGGTCTGTCTCTTTGTGTCAATGGGGTGTTAAGTTTGTCCATTATAATTGTGCTATTACCTATTTGATTTTTCATGTGTATTAATATTTGTTTTATATGGCTTGATGCTCCCAAATTTGGTGCATACATATTTAAGATTGTTATCTCTTCCTCTTGAAGTTCTCTCCTAACCAGTATGTAGTGACCTTTTTTATCTCTTCTGATCATTCTTGGTTTGAAGTTCTCATTGTATGCAAGCAGAATAGCTACCCGTGCTCTTTTTGGGTTCCTGTTGCATGAAGTATTGTTTTCCATCCTTTGACTTTCAGTCTGTGAATTTCCTTTTGTCTTAGATGGGTTTCTTGTATGCAGCATATGGTTGGATGTTGTTTATTGTTTCCTTCTGCCAGTCTGTTTCTTTTAATTGGTCAACTGAGGTCATTTACATTAATGTTTATAAGATATATATTGGCTTATTCTTATCATGTTACCTTTCTGCTGTTGGTTCTTTACCTTTGCCCTCTGTTTAGTTGTTTGCCCTGCTTGGTGGATTTTTTCTGTTGGTTTCTTGAAGTCATAGCTACTTTTTCTGCCTATCTAGAATATCTTTAGTATTCTTTGTAGGGTTGGTTTGGTGGTCATGAAGTTTTCACCTGTTCTTTGTCATGGAAGTAACTTATTTCTCCATTGATTTTCAAGGATAGTTTTGCAAGGTACATCAATCTGGGCTGGAAGATGTTTCCCATTTGGATTCGAAATGCTTCACTCCATCCTGTTCTTAACTTGATTTTTTGTATTGAGAAGTCTGTTGTGATTCTGGTGAGCTTTCTTTTATAGGTGATTTGCTTCTTTTCTCTAACAGCTTTTAATATTCTGTTCTTATGTTGAATTTCTGGGATGTTGATTATTATGTGTCTGGGTGTAGATTTATTTTGATTATGGCTAATTGGAGTTCTATATGCTTCAGTTATCTGTATGTCAATTTCTTTTCCCATGTTTGGGAAATTTTTTGAATTATTCCTGTAAATAGTCTTTTTATATCATTTGTGTTTTCACCTCCTTTTTCGTCTACATCAATTAACCTTATATTGCTTTTCTTTGCATCATCTTGTAACTGTTGAATTGTTATTTCCTGATTCCTTGTTATTTTAAAAAGATCTCTCCTTTCCTGTTCACTAGCTGCAATCTTGTCTTCAAGGTCTGAAAGTCTGTCTTCACATTCATTCAGGTGGTTTTGCTAGCTTTCAATGGAATTTTTGATTTCCTGGGTATCTCTTTGAATCTGTTTCATGCATTCTAATCCTTATATTGTTCATTCAAGGTTTCCATCATTTTGCAGTGCTCTTCTATTTTTTAAAACTATCTTCTTTAGATGTGGTCAGCATTTCTTTCATTATGTTTATCATTGCTTGTTTTACCTGGGAGACCATTTCTGGTCTGATTTTCCTTAGAGTTTCATGGAGTTGTTTCTTTACTTCAGTTGCTAGCATTTCAGAAGTTTCAGGTGTGTGACTTACACTTTCTTCTATGTCCATGTCTCCTAGGCTTGTTTGGGATGGGCTGGAAGTTTGAGATTGCATTTTTCTCTTTCATTTTGTCATTTTCCTGTATTCCCCTAAGGCAGCTGAATGAGAAGTCTCAGTTGCTTCGTGGGTTGAGAATGGCTCTCCATATTGGAGGGGGCTTCCCCAGCTGAGTGGGAATTGTTAGGCAGGCCTTATCAGGTCCTGGAAGCACTTGGAATCTCCCAGAATGGTTGGAGTATGCTGGTTGGACCTTCAGCATGCCCGACATGGCACTGATTTGGTTTCCTGGGCAGGGCCCTACCAGGTCTTGAGTGACCTCCATGGCTGCACAGCTAGGTGGAGTACACTGTGCAGGCCTTCAGCTTATGCCACGTAGCACACTGATGCTCCCTGGCTGCTTATGGTCACTGGGTGGATCCTTACTAGGTCTGGAGTGGTGCACCAAGGCTCCCTGGCTGCTTGGGGTCACTGGGTGGGACACTACCATGACCCAAAGGGCATACCAAGGCTCCTTGTTTGCTTGGGGTTGCAGGGCAGGACCCTACCAGGTTCTGAGCAGCTTACCAAGTCTGCACGGCTAAGTGGAGTTTGCTGTGCAGGCCTTCAGCTAGTGCCACGTGGTGCACCAAAGCTCCCCAACTGCTTGGGGTCACTGAGCGGGGCCCTACCAGGTTCTGAGTGGCATATCAAGGCTGCATGGCTAGGTAGAATATGCTGTGCAGGCCTTCAGCTCATACCATGCGAAGCCCCAAAGCTCCCCAGCTGCTTGGGGTTGCTGGGAAGGGCCCTACCAGGACCTGAGGGAAGCACCAAGGCTCCCTGGCTGCTTGGGGTCATTGGGTGGGGTCCTACCAGGTTCCAAGTGGCAAGTCAAGGCTGCATGGCTAGGTAGAGTATGCTGTGCATGCCTTCAGGTCACCCTGCTTGAATCTGTTTAATGCCTTCTAGTTCTTTCCTATATTGAGCATTCTTGATTTTCAAAATTTTCCTAAGCTACTTTATTTTAAAAAATCTCTTTCTAGTCTAGATTTGTTAGGCATGTCTTTCATTTTGATTGTCATTTCTTTTTTACCTGAGAGATTATATTTTTTTCTATAGCCACCTGCATTTGTTTTTTCACTTCTGCTGCTATCATTTCAGAAATTTCTGGTGTGTAACTTCCAATGTTTTATCTCTTTGTCCCCTGGAGTACTCCTGTGTTGGCTTGGAGTATGGGGCTGCATTTTGCTTCCGTGTCTTGTCATTTGTAGAGAGCGGTAAAGCTTCACAGCTGCCGCCCCGCCTCTCTGGCCTGTGGGCATCCAGTGCATCAGCCTACATTTCCCATGATCCTCCCCTGTCCCGCTGGGAAGTGACAACGGCCTGTCCACGCCCCCATATGATGACAGCTTCCACTCCTGTTTCTATATAAACCTTGAACATTTCCACAATAAATGAAGACTTGATCGGATACTCGTCTTGTCTTCCTTTCTCTCTCCCCAGCCTTACCCTCCCCCGTCTCCATGCCCTCTCCTCGAGACCCCCATTTCTTTTAGGACCTGCAGGCAGGTTCAGTCATTTTCTATTTTGTTTTATTTTCTGTGCTGGAACTTGTAGATTTCTTATGGTTGACAGATTTAATATAGCTATTGAGGCTTCCCTAGGAACAACGATTTCTCAGACATGTCTTCTAGGTGTAGGTGATTCTCAGTCTTTGTGTCTTTCCCAAGAACCTATCTTTCCAATTCATTAAGGATGAGAAGTTACTATCTATTTTGTTCTGTACCCCGTGCTTTGGTACTGGACTATGGTGATGTTTATTACCTCAGAGAATCACGGTGCAAAAAACTGATCACAGCATGTATTGCATCCTGGCTAACGTAGCACAGTTAACAACAACAACAGCATCCAGGACAGTCTAGTAACTGAAAAACTGTGGTAATTATTAATTTGATACCTTAAACTGTAGGAGCAAGCTTTATAGTTATATAACAAAATCCAAAGTACACCAGGAGCTTGTATGCAATATGTTTCCCCTTGGTAAATTAATTTTATCCTATTTGGGGAGTATATAAAAGGGATAGGGGGCCAAACAGACAGATGAGTGAGTATAAATATAGTAGAAGCAAGGCTATAAGGCAAAGGATGATAACCCAAGTTTTGAGTAACTGGAGGGGAGTGCAGTAGAGAAAGAATGAAAGAGAAAGCAAAAGAATATTGAAGTGAACCAGAAGGAGAAGAGACTATGTTCTCTCACATGACAGTATCATAAAATCAAGACAGATAGTTGGGGAAAGAGAGGAAGAAGATGAATAGAACAAAACAAAAATAAAGGTTTTGAAACCTAAATAGAAAAAAGTCAAACAAAAAACAACTAAACAAAAAACCCAAAATAAGACAAAGCAACAAACAAGCAAACAAACAAAAAATACCCCACTTCAAGTAGACTGAAAAAGGAGAACCAATCCATCAAAGAAAGAAAAATAGTAAAATTCCTGTGCTGTTCACAGTTCCTTGGTAGTGTCCAGAAATATGATGTTCAACCCCACCAAGTTTGCAGTAATTTGTGCTGGGTGTGGGGTGGATATTGACCTCTAGATGTGGAGAGCTGGGATTGGCCTTCAACTGACAACATTCTGGATGTCCACTTCTTGCTGTGTTTGTCACTATGGTGCTCTCTTATTGCTGTGGCACCCTCAGGTAGGGAGAGCCCAAGGTCGCTCCCAAACCCATGCACATTTGGCTTCTTCTGAACCTTTCAGGTTCCTGTGTTTCACATCACTATCTCCTTTTAATTGTTGGCCATACGATGGGGAGTGCCCTTGTCCTTTTGTGGTCCAAAGCTGTTTGCCTATTTTCACTGCTGGGCCAAGGCAGCCACCAGAGTAGAGTCTGGGTGCTACCAGCTACTATCTCTCAGCAGGATTCCCCCTACTATTCTTCTCAGTTTCTGTCAGTCCACTCTGACTGGATGGCTCTTCCCTCCTTCCATTCTGGAACTTTGGCAGTGAAGCAACCCAGTAATGTTCTGCTGCTGGTGTTTGCTCTCAACCCTTTGAAACAAAATGGTGGATATACCCACCTTCCTCTGTTCCACATGTCCATGTACCAAAACACAGTGCTGATTCACTTCTTTCACCAACTGCTGGCTCTGTGGGGCCTCTCAACAAACAGTGTCCCACTGCTGGGCCTGCTCTGCCAGGATGCACTGGGCCTGCTCTGCTCAGGTGCACTGGGGTTGGGCCTGCTCCCCTGGGGCATGCTGGGGCTCAGACTTTTTAAAGTTGACATAGATGTTTCCAGTCCTCAAATGAGGTTAAGAACAATTCACCAGGATAAACATCTTTCACACACAATATCATCTGTCTAATCATTACTGTATATATGTTTAGAAACCTATGATAATAGAACTTATACTTAGATGACTAAGATCTTCACCTCAATCTCAGTGTAAATTGTGCCAATTTTAAACTAAGCAATCCCTATTTGCTGATAAAATGAAGTTTACTATATTGTAAATGAAGACATGAAATATGTTTGTGTTCTTACAAACATCCAGACCATGTACCCAGAAGATGGTGAATAGAACTTCCTACTTCAGACATGGTGATTAATGGAAAGTACCTCTGGTCATATACCCAGTCAGCCACATGGGACTGTGTCTGGCTTGCTTGTGTTGGAGAAGGTCCCACTCAGGTGAAGGAGCTGCCACTGGGAACAGATGAAGTGATGACACTTCTCTGGCTTCATATTTGTATCTAGAGGGGTGGAGATTCTCAGGAGGGCATCTTGGTTGAGAAGCCCTGTTTTGTTTTAGGAGATAGTGATGTTGTCCTGGATGTGGACCCAGAAACAATGGCCAAGGATAGCTGCAGAGAAATTTTTCAGCAGAGTATAGCTGAATGGAACTAGATAACAGGACATAATTAAAACCATCTGAAGCAACTGGAATCTGTGATGCTTCTAACTTGATCCAAGAGCTCCTAAAATGCCATTGCACTTGAGCAATTGATCTCCAAAAGAAGGACAATCACTTTGTGGAAATAATTTCAAAGGGAGAAAATCTTTGCTTTCACGAATTCTCATCACCTCTATGTTAATGTTCACATTGATTTCTGATCCATGGCTCCTTCACACTACTGTAGCAGAGCAGTGGGATCAGTTTCCTCAGTCCTTTAGTGATTAAGAGATAGACCTTTTAAGTCAAATAGATAATTATTTACAAGGGACATTCTTAGCAGTGGAAAATAAAATCTGCTTAAATGTTTATTCCCTGAAGGTGATTGTTTACTGACTTATGAACTTTGCCTCAGACTTTGGCATACACATGATAACTCAGTAAAGTAAAATTACTGAACTCTGCTGATTTAAAAAATGGCATTTGAGGGATACACAGACAGTTGACTAGGTTTTCTGTAGAAAAAGTAGGTGTTTCTGTGAATGCTGATTGAAGAAAAAGTCAGTATAAAATTCAATATCTAGTACAATCCTCTGCTGTTATGTAAAGCAAAATGAAATATGGTTATATTGCTATTTTTGGCAATTAATATTATGTTGCAATGTAAGTTACATGAGGAATGATGAACAATTTTGTGTATTTATTTATTTACTTATTTGGTACCTGGAATCAAACTCACAGCCTCGCACTTTCCAGACAGGTGTGTGCCACTGAGCTGTATCCTTGGCCCCACTCAAATAATTTTAAATTTCATGAAATGCAAGCAGAGGAAGTCATGCCCACCTAAGAATTATTTCCTCATTCTTATTCAATAATTTAACAACTTTCAGTATCTTTTTTCTTCTTGCTTTCAGAATTCTGATGAATTTGTCATTATGTCATTATACTCTTTATCTTTAGTAATATTTCAAATATATATTTGTATATTAATGATTTTTTCATGATTTTTATTTTGTTTCATTTTAATTTAATTGAAACATGTAACTGTACCTATAATAGGATACAATGTGGTGTTTCAAAGGATGAAAACGTGTATAATCATCAAATGGCTTTGATTGATGCCTCTTTTTGTTGCTAATCTCAGAGAACTGTGACCAGTACAACCTCTGGTGAAGGGTAAGAAGATACTGCTTTTTCCCAAAGTCGAAGTTTCTTACACTTTGGGAAAAATATGTTAACCAAAATTGAACACCACAGAAAACAATACTTTTTACAGTGGCATCCAAAAAAGTGAAATACTTAGGAATCAAGGTAATGAAAGATGTAAAAGACTTTACACTGAAAACTAGTACTCTGAAAAAGGAGATTGAAGAGGATATTAGAAAATGGAGAGATATCCCATGCTCTTGGGTAGGAAGAATCAATATAGCCAAAATGGCCATTCTCTCAAAATTGTTGTGCAAATTTAGTGCAATTCCAATCAAAATATCATTAGCATACATCACAGAGCTAGATAAATCATTTCTAAAATTCATCTGGTACCAGAAGAGACCTAGAATAGCAAAGGCAATTCTGGGCAACAAAGGCAATGCAGGAGGCATCACAATCCCTGACTTGAAATTATACTATAGAGCTACAGTGATAAAAAACAGTGTGGTACTGGAATAAAAACAGACCTGAAGATCAATGGAATAGATTAGAAGATGCAGAAACAACTGCAGTCACACTAAGCTACCTTACCTTTGGCAAAGGTGCCAAACACATTCATTGGAAGAAAGATAGCCTCTTTAATAAATGGTGTTGGAAAAACTAGCTTTCCACATGCCAGAGATTAAAACTGGATCCATATCTTTCACCATGTACTAAGTTAAAATCTGAATGGATTAAATATCTCAACATTAAAACAGAAACATTAAATCTGCTGGAATATAGAGTAGGTAAAAGTCTGGAAGACATTGGTGTAGGCAAAGATTTTATGAATGAAAGCCAGATTGCAGTGGAACTATTGCAAAGAATTAACAAATGGAATCCCATCATATTGAAAAGCTTTTGCACAGCAAGAGAAACCACCAACAGAGTGAAGAGACAGCACACAACGTGGGAGAAAATGTTTACATCTGTCCCTCAGATAAAGGATTACTATCGAGAACTTATAAAGAACTTTAAAAAGTCAGTCCTCCAAGATTTAAAGACCTAATCCAAAAATGGACATCTGAGATGAACACACACTTCTCAGATGAAGAATTACAAACAGCAAATAAGTACATGAAAAAAGTTTAACAGCACTGGTCATTGGAGAGATGCAAATGAAAACAACACTGAGGTCCCACCCCACCCCAGAAAGAATGGCTAGTATTAAGAAGTCAACCAATAATAAATGCTGGCAGGTAGGCTGTGGAGAAAAAGGAACCCTTCTCCACTGTTGGTGGGAATGCAGACTGGGGCAACCACTGTGGAAGTCAGTGTGGAGATTCCTCAAAAAGCTAGGATTGGAGGTCCCATTTGACCCAAATATTCCCCTTCTGGGCATTTACCCAAAAGAACTAAAAACATCATACCACAGTGATATATGTGCACCTATGTTTATAGCTGTACAGTTTGTAATAGCCAGATCTTGGAAACAACCTAAATGCCCCTCGACTGAGAAATGAATGAAAAAGATGTGGTATTTTTAAATAATGGAGCACTACTCAGCTATAAAGAATGATAAATGGATGTGCCTTTAAAATACACTTATTAGTGAAGTAAATAAGTAGCACATACGTAACCAATGTATTGTTGCTCTTGTGAGGCAAACTGAAAGAAAGTTTATCTATATGCTTGTGTATGTATATAAAAATTAGTTAAGACAGTTAAAGAATTTCAAGTGAAAATTAGTTTTCACAGGGTCATTTTCAGATTTTATTTTTACTGTGAATTGGTCTTTTTTTATTTTAGTGAAAAAAAAAACCCAGAAAAAAAGACATATAAAACCAAAACAACAAGCAAAAGAGACAAACAAATGACTAGAGTAAATACACTACAGTAACATTGCAGATTTACAAAATTGGATGACAGAAACTTGACAATGCTTGCAATATTGTGCATCATTATCTTTAAAATCGTTGCTTACATTAACAGATATAGACATGTAAAATTAATCTAATCATATGAGCATTAACTGTTCTTTCTCAACAACGAATAGATTCAACAGTGTGTTCATTCTAGTTATCTTACATATACATATATACAGGTTTATATCTTTTCCTCTTCCCTTTTTTCTTTCTGCCTTTTCCCTTCCCAGTTACTCTTGCACTTTGAGCTGTTCTTCACCCTTACGTAGTATTTATTATAGATTTTGGATCATATATACCTTTCCGTTTCTTACACTAGGGAGACAATATGGTATTTGAATTGGTCTTTTAAAATAATATAGCATTCATATTATTAAAAAAATTGAAAGCCCACATTAAGCCAGGCATGGTGGTGCATGCCTTTAATCCCAGCACTTGGGAGGTTGAGGCAGGAGGACCCCTGTGAGTTCAAGATCAGCCTGGGCTACAAAGTGAGTTCAAGGCCAACCTGAATTGCATAGTGAGAACTTGTCTCAGAAAATAGGGCCAGGGATTTAGTTTAGTGCCCTAAGCACCTGCCTGGCAGGCGTGAGGTTGTGAGTTCAATCCCCAGTAGCCACCCCTCCAAAAAAGAAAACCCACATTAATGCATCACATTAATAGAACCAAGTATAAAAACTACACAGTCACCTTGACAGATGCAGAAAAATCATGTGAAAAAACCCAACATCCATTGAGAATTAAAAAAAAAGCTCAAAGAAAATCATAGTAGATAGTCTTTGTCTTAATCTGATAAAAACCATCTATGAAAAATCAATAGCTGACCTCACACTAAATGGTCAAAAACTAAAAACTTTCACTCTAAAATCAGGAACAAGAAAAGTATGCTCACTATCGCTGCTTCTGTTTAATGTAGTTCTGAAAACATTAGCCATAGTAATTAGACAAGAGAAAGAAATAAAAATAATCAGGATAGGAAAGGAAGAATATTGGGGACCTCTGCAATGGACCCAACCCTCCTGTAAGGTATTACAGCATATGATAAGAAGAAAGATCAAGAGACAAATGGTGATGCTGTTACAGGCAGCTGAGTTAGACAGAAATATTATAGGCAGTCAGACAGGACTAGGTCCTCAAGAAAACCAGCACAGAGAACCAGAGGTCTTGGTGACCTTGGAGGAGACTCACACCTCTCCCTGCAGGCCAGATATCAAGACAAAAGGCAAAACAAATACACCCATATGCTAAGGATTGATATTCTAAATAGTTCTATATCACCCTGAGGAAGTCAGGAATCAGCATCCCACCCTTTTACAGGAAGAGTCATCGTTAAGCATCCCTCGCTTACTACGTGACTTGCCTCCCCATTTGTCTTTAATTTAATCAATTCTACCTGAGCAATTAATCTTATTGGTTAACCATGGTTATGTCCCACCTTATGCCCGTCTGCCTTGCGAGTTCCCATTTTTTCCCCCATCATGGTTTTACTCTATAAAAGTCCCTAAATATGACAAAATCTTTGGCAACCCACTTGGGCCCCCTTCTGTCCCTCAGACAGAAGCTTTCTTTCTCTCAATAAATACCTTCTCCTCTTACCCTCCGTTGTTCCTAAAATTCATTCTTCGATTTTAGAGAACACGAACTGGCGCCGTACATATAATAGGTTGGGAGTTTCATTCCTCCACATCATTTGGAGGTCCAGGATCAATTTTCCTATATCACTTTGATACCCATATAAATCCAGAAGTTGGCCTTGAAATAGGAAAAAAGGATTGAGCTGAGAAATCAATCAGCAAACTTATCCAAGTCATGTAATTGAGAGTCAAAGGAAGCAGTTTGTTGAGATAGAACTTCTTTTTGCAAGGAATCAATACCCATGGTTATATTTTGTTGTATAGTTCCTTCAACATATTTCTTTATGTTTTCCCAAAGATGTTGGGGATGACTATAAGGTAAAGGGGTAATGCAAAAACAGGAAATGTTATAGTGGTATTTCACACCTTGGTGTAATTATAGGCTTTTGATTTGATCCCTCATCCAAAGTGCAGTGGTCTCTAAGACACTGATCAGGGGTGGTAGGTTAAAATCTATATCTTGTATTCTCCAGCTACTATCAGTCATTTTAGTTCAATGATCAATAAAATGTGCAGTGTTTAGAGCCATTGATCCAACTATGGCACTGGATATTAACAAAACTAGACACTATGCAAGCAATGATCAATCCAATTATGCACTTAGCCCATTGGGTAAATCTTAGTCATCTCTTGGACCAGCAAGGAGATGGGAGAATGACAGCAGGGTTCTGTTAAATTTACTGGAATCCACACTCCAGGCATGTGTCCCATAATGATAACTGAATGAAAAGCCAACATTTATCCAGAACAGGTGTAGTGAGTGAGATAGCAATTAAAATATGAAAACAAAGTCTTATTGCAAATCACACTCCCATGAAGAAGTACATGAGGATCATAATAAAAATATCAGTACTTAAAGGTTTAAATCTAGTTAGAGTCAATTTAACTTTTTCACTGTCGCTGGCTTTCTTTTTTCTTACCTGAATATGACCTTGTCCAAAGAGTAATGTTAATTTCCAAAGGAAATACTGAATAGAGCCAAAAAAATTTTTATTACCAAATGAGGTATATGGGGATTTAATCCCTGCCATAGCCAGGTGATATTTTTCACTGGAAGGGACTGGACTGTATGATCTGGAAACCTGCTGAAGGACAATCATCCACAACTTCTAGTTTATCCCACAAACATTTCATGTGGGGGCAGTCTACAAAGGAAAATCCAAATTTATGTATCTTTTTACATTCATTTGTCTTTCTACAAGTTTCCCATTAAGCCATATGTGCCTCACAAAAATGAGGAAGGAATACACTGGATCGGCAAACAGGCAAGTCAGGTTTAAACTCATAAGGATAATTTCCATAAAAGTGTACTAAGCCCAGAGTAAGAACTACCATCTGATCTTTTATGTAGGCCACCCAAGACTCAGATCTTATTGTAAAGCAAGGATGAAGAATATTATCTAGCATAGAGACACACAGAGACAGATGAACAAAATGGGAAGAGAGGTTTGTCAAATCTGGCCCTCCATTTGGGTAATAATTTGAGGTCTGAGCCAAACTGTCATCTCTGGAAGGATCCTATCTAGCAAATGAAAAATCTCTGGGGGCCAATCCATTCAGGTAACCTGCTGTATCCAGTGAAGCTCTTGAAATTCCCAGGGGGAGGACGCTGGTGGATGAAGAAAGGAAGACGAGAGAATACCAAAGCTGAGGTCAGGTGGAACCTCCTCTCCTGGTGAGAGAATAAAGAACCACCCAATGACAACAGTTCATTTATTTATACACTCAGGGGGTTAATGCCAGTTAAAATCCCTCTGCATAACTTGTTTGTCTGGCCCACCTGGGATGCCTCATGGTCTTGGGGGCTGGCCTTGTTTTGGCCTAGCTTGTTCATGTGACTTGCCTCAGGTGCTCTGTGTTCTTGGGGCTGGCCTTGTTTTGGCCCAGCATGTGTCATTGATCTCCCACTTCAGTCATTCCCCACATCTTCCCCTTTTCTGTTTTGTAGTTGCAAGTTATGGGTGGTCAGTTGAAGTTAGAGAAGCTGTGTTTGGAGGACTCTGCAGTAGACCTTCTTGTTTTTGAGCCCTTTCCATTATGAGTGAACTTACTTGTTTAGGCTAAAGATTCATAGTCCAAGAATTTCAGGTCCTTGCATTCAGCTATTTAACCCTATACAGCCCATTAACCCTTAACAGTAGTCAGTTATCAGTGTAGTTGGCAATTGTCAGAAGGTGTTAGTGACTTGAGTTTGTTTTATAGCAAAATATTACTATGGTATTAATTTATACATGTTGTGGTTATACTTTTCTGCTGGATGTTTAAGACCAAGTTAAGGTGAAACCTGTATTAATCAATTCTTTGCTATCTATCAAGATCAGTTAAGTCTCTTCAGGATTTACCTTGGAACCATGTACAGTACCTCTTAGTTCTTCTGTCAGTGTCAGACATCTAGATGAGTCATGGCCATTGCTTGATGAAGTTGCTTTCTATGAAAACTTGGGAGACTTTTCTCTCCTGGTGACTCTTCTTAGGCACACTCTACACCGTTGATCTCCTCCCTCTGTGGTCCAAAAATATCCTTGGTCAGAAGATTGAGGACTCACTGAGTTGCAGGATGTCACAGCAGAAGTTCTCTTATGTCCTGGGTCCTCATTCACTTGGGAGGGCTGGGATCAAAATATTGGCTATACTCCCAGCCCATCTATCTTTCTAGTTTTTGGTCTCCAAACCTCAGTTGCTGAGCACCCAGAAGAGAAGGTTAATGACGTTACTTTGTAATGGGAGCAGTGAGTTTGATATTATAATTTTATCTGAATATCAAGCACCTCAAAATGCAATATATAACCATTATTTCCCAACCACCATGGGTGTTCTAGTAGTTGAAACTCTATAGAATGTTGACAGACAACAGTTACATAGTTTTACACAGCAAATTTGAAATCAAAAGCTAAACATAATATTGTAGCATGACAATCATGAAGACATTTTTGTAACATACCTAATTTTTCATTTTGATATAAAATAAACATTTTAGTAAATCACCTCTATCTACTACATAGAAAGGTTTTACCTAACTTGTTGACATTCAATGGGTTGTCGTTGAAGAAATTTGTGACATTGTCTGGAGTATTTCATGTCTATGCATCTGTAAGTATAGTGACATAGGCATAACATATACATTACATAAGTTTTTATTAAAGACAGATGCCTGAATCTGAAGCAAAAGTCCATCACCATAAACAATCCTGGTTTTACATTTTGGAAGACTTTTATATCTGAAGGAATGAATACATTTAATACATCACAAGATTAATAACAACCAATTGTCATAACCATATGAAAACTTTTGTTTTTTCATTTAGTTTTGTACCAGAGCATCTTCAAATCAGCAAACCTTATTGCCTCATTTCTAGAAAATGTAATCCTTTGAAAATGACCATTGTAAACATATCACAATAATATATTTTTAATAACATTATTGGGGTGTTTCCCATGAGTCTATTGAGGTCATTGGGGCTTCCTATTAATGAACAAAGGCTGGGATATGATTCTTCCCAAGCAGCTGTTCCTTTATACACCAAAGGGAGCCCTGACAAATGGGTTCCTATTTAGTTTCCTTAACAGATTTCTCATGACCTAGGAGAAAACCAGCTTTGATATCATTTTGGCAAGCTAGTAACCCAGGTGGAAGCATGCTTTTGGAATCTATAAACCAAATTAAATTATGAACAAATGATCTAAAAATATAAAAGGAAAAAGAAAAGAGAAAAAATTGTTATGCTCAAATAAAAAACAGCTGTTCAAAGGTAGGACAGACAGAAAAACAAACAAATACACAGACAATCTGCTTGCAATATCAGAGTGCACTCATATATATTTTTGGCCAAACTGAACCACAGTAACTTCTTTATAACTCCAGAAATCTGCAACCACAAGTAGACTAGTCAGAATTTTCCTAGGTCAATTAGCAGAGATCTCTTACAAGAAGAATTTGGAGTGAACAAAATCTTTAATATATATATTAGATATATATCAATAAAATCTTTTATCTCATATATATATGCATTTTATTTTGTTTTAAGAATACTGGCAACTTTTGTGTTTTTCTTTTATGTACCTTCCAGCTCATTTATTTCCATAGATTCTATCACCTACTCAGACTTTTGATTCCCATTTTTGGTTACCATCTCCTGGGCATCCTGGGAGGATTAACCCCCATAGAGAGTGAGGGAAGAAGTATTATACATGAGGAACATTTTTTAACATTTTGTCTAGCCTTTTCCATATAGTAAAAGGAACAGTTTATGTAAGGCAGAAGCACTTTGATGGAAGTTGGCATGGGAAATAGAAGCCTGTTTAATGGTATCTGAAAGAGCAACAATGTCAGTAGCCAGCAACCTGTCTATTGTAATGTTTCCCTTAGTGAGAGGCCCTGGAAATTGGGGATGAGAATTCAAATGACCAATAAACCAGGGGACATGGCATGACTGAATGGCAAATTAGAGAGTATGAAATAAGTGAAAAAACATCTTCTTGGCCAGTGTGTGTAGTTTCAATGTGGTACACCACACCACAAACATAAACACTATCTGAAAAGAGGTTAATGGGAGTGCATGAATGATCTTGCAAGGCCCATTTGAAAGCCTGTAATTCAGTCTTTATTTATTTTTTATTTTTATCTTTTTTGGTACCAGGGATTGAACTCATGACCTTGTACTTACCAGGCAGGCACTTGTGCTGCTGAGCTAAATTCCCAGCCCTGTAATTCAGTGTTTTGTGCAGAAGCAAAACCTGTATTCACTGTTTTAGTTCTTTTAAGGTCTTAAAATGTACAGTTTCATGAGGACATACAACTTGTCCCAGAGTATTGGGATGTTGGGCTTTAACAACTGGGTAGACATGTTGAAAACCCTCTATGAATTCTCTCACCTCTCTGGCTTCTTTTAGTGTAATTTTCAAGGGAGAAATAAAGGATGATTCTATTCTATGATGGGTGGAATTCTCAGCCTGTGATGCAGCAAAGTTTTCCTGAACTGAGAAAGTGAGTGGAAGTAGCTTCCTGTGGTTCAGTTAAGGTTATTTGCTTTACTTTGGGAGATTGAAATGAAAGTCATAGTGAAACACTCCTCTAATAGGGAAGGGTCTTCTTTGCTCTCCTCCCCACATCCCCCTCCTTGTCTGATTGAGCAAAGCTAGAGGGTTCAAGCTCTATGGAGGGGGCTGTTGCTCCACTATCCTTTTTCTGCTTGGGACTTAGTTTTAAGATAGTGCTCTGAACCAAATCCTCTGTGGTTGTCTCAACAGATGTACAATTATTGAGATGCTCCCTGATCCATGTTCACAACAAAAAAGTAAATACAGAAATCAATACAACAAGCACTTGTGTATACATCTGTTGTTATTGAGAACTTGTTTGCCCCATGTTTTACACCTGCAGTCAATATTGATAATATCAATACACCTCTGTCTCCTATTCGTTTTGTGAGCCTGTTTTGATCTTTTGGCCTCATGAGCCTATTTTGTTCATGTGTGCACTTGGAGGTGTCCTCTCACCTGCTATATGACGACTTTCCTCACCCCCCATGTCCCTGTTCAGGTGCCAAAATGCTGCATCTAGCACAGCTCTCTTCTCGAGGAGAGGATGGTGGAGGATGAAAGAAGGATGATGTGTCAGTGAGTCACATCCTTTGAAAGGCCATCACTGAGGGAGCCACACTGTGGCTTAGGAGAGGTCAGTGCCAGCATGGGTCCCTCCAACTAATTCCATGCATGCATCTGGATGGCAACCATCACATTTCTCCTTTTGCTGTGGAAACACAAGCAAACCCTTGCCTGTATGTTATTAGTGTGGCAGGACCATTCCATTGGCCGGTTTGAAGGTCACACCATACGACTTGGGGGGCTTTTCAGGCTCAGCTAAAGGGGAAGAAGAATATTGCCAATGAATCACTGCAAGGGTTATTGAGGATTCTGGAGCTGGATTCAAGAAATGTAAAATATAAATTGTTAAATCTAACTGCATTTGTAGTGACATCTGGATCCCCATTTTTGTTTTATTATCTGTTTTTTAAAAGTCAAATGAGATCTTTCAATAATTTCTGGCCCCTGGGGATTATTTCTCAAGTGTGGAAAAACCATCTCATAGCTCTGCTTGTATCTGTCTTAATCATTTCAGTTACTCCCAATGCTGCAAAAGCTGACAAGTGGTGTTGTTGTACATGATGATTCTGTTTTCAACATGACATGTTGCATGAATTATATGGGAGTATGTGTCAATTGAAATATGAACATATTTAACTCTACTTTTAAAGAATGACACATGAGTGACATTCATTTGCCAAATAGTTTCAATTGCCATACTCCCAAAATTGTTTCTCAGATTTAATGTAATCCAGATCAAAATATCAACAGCATACCTCACAGACTTAGAGAAAACATTCCTAAAATTCATTTGGAATCAGAAGAGACCAGTAACAAATCCTGGTGGGACTGTGGGGAAAAAGGAACCCTTCTCCACTGTTTGTGGAAGTGTAGACTGGTGCACCCACTGTGGAAATCAGTGTGAATTCCTCAAAACACTAAAACTAGAGGTTCCATTTGACCTGGTTATTCCCCTTCTTTAATTCTCCCCAAAAAGAATTAAAAGCATCATGCCAAAGCAATATATGCACACCCATGTTTACAACAGCACACTTTGTAATAGCCACATTTTGGAAATAGCCCAAATGCCTATCAAAGGATGAAAGGATAAAGATATGGGTTTTTTTTTACAGTGGCATACTATTCAGCCATAAAGAAGGAGAAACTTGATACATCTCTAACTCAATGGATGCACCTGAGACCATATTCTCAACTGAAATACATAAAACATCAAGTATAAGTATTGCATTGTTTCCCTTGTGTGAGAAACCCAAATGGTACAGAAGGAACAAAATGGCAGACAGATATTTGGACGTACAAAAAAACTTATTCAAATATGAAGGGGAATAGGGGAGAAGGGAGGGAAAGAAGGGGAAAGGGATTTTAAATTTATTTTTATTTTTATTTTAAAGAGAAAAACACAGGAAAAACAAAAAACAAACAAAAGAAATGAACAAACAACAGCAATAGCAACCCCCCCAAAGCAATAGTGATATAGGATTTGAAGACAAGAAATTAATAATGGCTGTTATATTGTTATTTCAGAAAAGTTGCTCAGATTACCAGATGAAGGCATGCAAAATTGTTCAAACAACATGAACACCAACTTTTTCTTCCCTTGAACAATAGAATTAGTAGTACAATTGTAATCCACTGTGTGTGTGTGTATGTGTGTGTGTGTGTGTGTGTGTGTGTGTGTGTGTGTATTTTTCCTTTTCCTGGAAAGGAATTTTTAGAAAGAGAATGGAAGGAAAAATAGAAACAAAGTTTTTGTAAATAGAGTGAGGAAGAAGGGTTGAAGGCTGAGTCCTGGAGGTTCTGAACTCCACCCAGCCAGGTATAAGGCCCTGGTACCACAGTCCAGCAGTGCACCCTTACTAGCTGCACAGAGGATCTGAGCTCTGCCCAGCCCCGTGCCCCAGTGCAATCCATCAAAGGAACACTTGGCCAGCCTCACAGGTCACAGAAGTACAAAGTCTAGCTGTCTTAGTTACTTTTCGCTCATTGCTGAGACAAAATACCTGACGCCCAAAATTAGGGAAAGAAAGGTTTATTCTTACAGTTTCTTGGAAGTTTCACTCCATACTTAAGTTGGCTCCAAGATAGCATGGCATGGTGGGCCTGCTGTTCATGGCGGCTGCAAGCTGCAAGCCACAAGCCGCGCTGGCGAGAGAGAGGCGGAAGAGGAAGCGAACAAGAGGGAGACCCGCCTTCCCTTACACTGTATGTCAGCTCCACCCCTGGGTGGGCACAGCGCTCACATTGTCAATCAACAAACCAATAACAAACCAATAACTCAGCCCCATCAAAATTATATGAGGACTTGGGGGGACATAGCATACACCATACACCAGCCCAGCCCAGAGCCCCAGAATCACTCATCAGGGAGTGACCAGCATAGCCGATGGGTCTTGGAGAATTTGAGCTCTTCCCATTAGAGCACAAGGCCCCAGGTCCATAGTTCAGGGATGCGGCCCAGCTAGTCATGTGACAGGACCCAGAGGTTCCGAACTCTGCCCAGCCAGGAGCAAGACCCCAGCACCATAAGTTGGTGACTTGTTCCGGCTAGCCCCAACTCCAGAGGCTCTAAACTCCTTTCAGCCAGACACAAGATCCAGGCAATGCCACACTCTGGGGGCATGCTCCACCTATCCTCCTGGGTCCCAGAGGTTCTGAACTCCACCCAGCCAGGCATAAGGACCCAGTGCCACACTCTGGGAGTGCATTCCTGATAGCTGGCTGAGTCATGGAGGTTCTGAACTCTACCCAGCCAGGTGCTAGACCCTGGTAACACACTGGGGATATATCCCTGCTATCTGCCTGGGTCCTGGAGGCTCTAAAATCCACCCAGCCAGTCTCAAGGCCCCAGTGCCACAACCCCGGGGTGCATTTCTGCTAGTCAAATCAGTTGTGGAGGTTCTGAACTCCACTCAGCCAGGTTCTGGGCTCCAGCAACACACTCCAGAGGCGTGACCCTGATAGCTGCAGGGAGGATAGAAGCTCTGCCCAGCCCAGCATCCCAACACGTACATCAGGGGATCATATGGGCAACCTCACAGGTCACAGAGCACAAGGCTCTAGTGCCATAGTTCAGAGGCTATGGCACAGAGCACAAGGCTCTAGTGCCATAGCCTCAGGGATATTGGAGGATTGAAGCTCTACACAGTGCAGTATTCCAGTGCAATCCATCAGGAGGCTGCCTGATCAGCTACATAGGTCCCAGAGAAAAATGACAAAATAGAAGAACAAGATGTCTCAGTCCTCCATCCCACTGAAAACAAGAGACACTGAAATAGAAGACATTAGAAATCACACAACTAAACTTTCTGAAATGATAACAATTGAAGTAAACAAACAACTGCAAGCAGTTATTGAAGAAATAAAATCAGAAGTAATCTCTCAGATAAAAATGAAATAATAAACATTATGAAGGAAATGCTGTGTGTATCTAAAGAAGATTTAGATAAAAATAGAGCAACATAAGGAAATGATGGAAATTTTGAACAACATAAGACAGAATTAGAATGCATGAAACAGATTCAAAGGGATATTCGGGAAATTAAAAATTCCACTAAAAGCTGGCAAAATCTCTTGAATGAAGCTAAAGATAGATTCTCAGACCTTGAAGACAGCATGGAAGCTTATGATCACAGAAAAAAAATTACCTCTTAAAAATAACAAGGAACTAGGAAACAACAATTCAACAGCTGCAAGATGATGCAAGAGAAACCATATAAAAAATAACAAGGAACCAGGAAACAGCAATTCAACAGCTGCTAGATGATGCCAAGAGAAATAACATAAGATTAATAGGCATCAATGAAAAAGTAGGGGTCAATACTAATGACCTGTGAAAACTATTTGCAGAAACAATAGCAGAAAAATTTCCAAACATGAGAAGAGAATCTGAAATACAGGTAACTGAGGCATGCAGAACCCCAATTAACCATAACCAAAATAAATCTTCACCCAGACATATAATAATTAGGCTATCAGAAATACAACACAAGAACAAAATACTAAAAGTTGTCAGAGAAAAGAAACAGGTCACCTACAAAGGAAAGCCTATCAGAATCACGGCAGACTAAACCTAAGTATTACCCTCTTACCAAAACCAGAGAAAGACCCAACCAAAAAAGAAAATTACAGACCAATCTCCCTAATGAACATAGATGCAAAAGTCCTCAATAAAATAGTGGCAAATAGAATGCAACAAGTCATCAGGAAGAGTCACTGCTGAATTCTACAAGAAATTTAGGGAAGACTTAATGCCAACACTCCTCAAACTCTTCAATGAAATTGAAAGGGAAGCAAGTCTCCCTAACTCATTCCTGGAAGAAAGTATTACCCTAATACCCAAACCAGAGAAAGATCCAACCAAAAAAAAATTACAGGCCAATCTCCCTCATGAACATAGATGCAAAAATCTTCAATAAAATCATGGCAAATAGAATGCAACAAGTTATCAGGAAGATTATACACCATGATCAAGTGAGATTCATCCCAGGAATGCAGACATGGTTCGACATACACAAATCAATAAATGTAATACACCATATCAACAGGGCCAAGGACAGAATGACATGACCATCTCAATAGATGCAGAAAAAGCTTTTGACAAAATCCAACACTCATTCATGCTAAAAAATAATCCTACATAAAATTGGAATAGATAGTCTCTACCTCAACCTGATAAAAGCCATTTATGATAAACCAACAGCCAACATCTTACTAAAAGGAGGAAAACTGAAAACTTTCAGCCTAAAATCAGGAACAAGACAAGGGTGTCCATTATCGCCACTCCTATTCAGTATAATTCTGTAAATATTAGCCAGAACAATTAGACAAGAGAAAGAAATTTAGGGAATAAGGATAGGAAAGGAAAAAGTTAAATTATCATTATTCACAGATGATATGATACTCTACATAGAAGACTCCCAAAAATCCATTGAAAGACTTCTAGATGTAATAACCAAATTCAGTAAGTTTGCTGGATACAAGGTGAACACTCAAAAATCAATAACATTCCTGTACACAAACAACAAACTCACTGAGGGAAAAATAAGGGAAACCACACCCTTCACTGTAACATCCAAAAAATTGAAATACTTAGGAATCAATCTAACAAAGGAAGTAAAAGATCTATACACTGAAAATTACATTACTCTGAAGGAAGAAATTGAAGAGATTTCAGAAAATGGAAAGATATTCCCTGTTCATGGATAGGAAGAACATCGTGAAAATGGCCATTTTCCCAAAATTGTTATACAGATTTAATGTAATCCCAATCAAAATACCACTTGCCTACCTCACAGAGTCAGAGAAAGCATTCCTGAAATTCATCTGGAACCAGGACAGACCTAGAATAGCAAAGGCAATTCTGGGCAACAAAGGTAAGGCAGGAGGCATCACAATCCCCAACTTGAAACTATATTACAAAGGTACTGTGATAAAATCAGCATGGTACTGGAATCAAAACAGACCTGAAGATCAATGGAATAGATTAGAAGATACAACCACAACTACAAACACACTCAGCCACCTCATCTTTGACAAAGGGGCCAATACATGTATATTGGAAGAAAGATAGCCTCTTTAACAAATGGTGCTGGAAAAACTGACTTTCTATATGCCATAAACTAAAACTAGATCCATGTCTACCACCATGTACTAAAATAAAGTCAAAATGGATCAAAGATCTCAGTATTAAAAGAGACACTAAACTTGCTGGAAGACATAGTAGGTAAAAATCTTGATGACATAGGAGTAGGCAGAGAGTTCATGAACAAAAATCAAACTGCACAGGAAACACTTCCCAGAATCAACAACTGGGATCTCACCTTACTAAAAAGTTTTTGCATGTCAAAGGAAATCTCCAACAGAGTGAAAAGAAAACCCACAAACTGGGAAAATATCTTAGCCAATTGTCCCTCAAAGGACTTCTATCTAAAACATATAAAATATTAAAAGAAATCAGGCCCCTAAAATTCAAGGACCCAATCCAAAAATGGGCATCTGAGATGAATACACACTTCTCAGAGAAAGAAATACAAATGGCAAATAAATATAGGAAAAAATGTTCCACATCAATGGTCATTCAGGAAATGCAAATTAAAACAACACTGAGATTCCATCTCACTCCAGAAAGAATGGCCAAGATTAAAAACATCAAACAATAACAAATGCTGGCAGGGCTGTGGGAAAAAAAGGAACTCTGCTCCTTTTGTGGGAGTGTAGACTGGTGCAACCAGTGTGGAAAGCAGTGTGAAGATTCCTCAAGAAACTAGGATTAGAGATCCCATTTGACTCCACTATCGTGCTTCTGGGCATTTTCTCAGAAGAACTGAAAACATCATACCACAATAATATTTCTGCATCTATGTTTATAGCAACCCAATTTGTAACAGCCAAATCTTGGAAACAACCCAAGTGCCCATCAATCAAGGAATGGATAAAAAAGAGGTCGTATGTTTATACAATGGAGTACTACTCAACTATCAAGAAAAACTGCATTGAGACTTTTGTAAGTAAATGGACACAACTTGAGACCATACTCATAAGTGAGATAAATCAAACCCACATATGTAAATACTATATTGTATTCCTAGTGTAAGAAACTGAAAGAGTATATATGATCCAAAATCTACAATAAATACTGTGCAAGGGTAAGAAACTGCTCAAAGAGCAAAAATAATTGGGAAAGGGAAAAGGAGGAAAGAAGGAAGGGAAAAGGAAAAAGACATAAATCTGTATACATATATGTAAGATAAGTAAAATATCTATACTGCTGAATGTATTAGTTATTGAGAAAGATCAGTTAATACTCATATGATTAGATCAATTTTGCATGTCTATATCTGTTAATGTAAACCGTGTTGAAGGTAACGATACACAATATTGCAACAACTGTCGAGTTCCTATCATCTTGTTTTGTAAACCTGTAGTGTTACTGTTGTGGATTTGCTGTTGTTGTTTGTTTGTCTCTTTTGCCTTTTGTCTTGCTTATATGTGTCTTTTTTTTCTTAAATAAAAAAATAAAAATAAAAATCTCAGCTCAAATTGGCTCCAGCATTCAGATGTCAGAAGTGAACAAATAAACCAACTTGTTGTGAATTAAGTCTTATATTCATTTATTATTTTTAATCTGAAATATTATTAAATGATGTGGGCCTCTATTCATCCATAATGCATGGATGGGTGACACAATGAAAATCACTTTAAAACTTATTCCAGTGGAAAGAGATGCATATGATACTATTCAGATGGGAGAGACCAATAACCTGTTGTGCCTTGTATGTCCCTTCTCCAGGCCTACGCAGAAGAAAAGAAGCAAGCTAAAGTGGATTTCATAAGGGCTTACTAAGCTCTGCTAGGAAGGTCCCTATGGTTGCAGGAAGAGACTGAGGCAACAAATGGAGACAGGTAGGGATAGCTAAAGCGTTTTGCCCATCTGGAGTCCCACCTGAGGAGTCCGCTACAAGAATGGAATCTCCACCGCAGGACGCGAAAGAGTTCGGACCACTGGAAAGCACAGCGACCTGGATCCGGGAAGAGGCCGCTTGAGACCCCGTCACACACACCGTGCGACTGAAGAGCTCAGACGCCCAGGGCAAGGATAAATGCAGGGTGTCAGGACAGCTGGAGGAATAAATAATTAAGTAACCGGGAGACGGCACGAATCTTTCACACAGAGGACTCCTGAGTGGCTGATGGAGATCCTCTGCCTTCTGGGGCAGCCTTAGACACCCCGATCTCTGTGGTATGTGCCAGCTGACCATTTCCTTAATTTCCCTGAAAAGCTAAAATTCTTCCAAAGAAAAAGTTAATTAAAACTTTTAAAGACCTGAAATTAACAAACAAAAGTTCGTGGTAGGATTTCTAGCATCCCTACCAGAAGAACAGAATCCAGATATATCACTCCTAACTGAAAGAGAAAATTAAAATCCAGACGTGGTGACATATGCCAATATCCCAGATCTCCAATCTCTGGCAGGAGAATCCCTGTGATTTCGAGGCCAATCCGGGCTACACAGCAAGACCCTGTCGCAAAAAGCGCGGTGGGGGTGGGCGTAGATGAAAAGCGAAGTGAATTATTTCTGAAGAAATAATTGAAAACTTTCAAGCTTTTCCACTCAGGGTTCAGGCCACCCCTGGGGCACTGCGGGCCGGTTCCGAGTTCGCCTGCGCGTCCTGGGTCCGGGAGGTCACGCGCGCCCCCTCGTGGCGGTGAAGGCACGCTGCACGCTGTCCCCGTCATCACCGTCAGCACCTGGGGGAGGAGCTCAGTATGCCCAGGTCGCAGAGAACCAGGGAAGGCGTCCACCTCTTTCACAAGCCGCCGTCCAGACCAGGACCATGGCGACACCGCCACGCAGAGGACGCTATGGAAGCTGGGATGGTGCAGAGTGCTGGAGACCACACGGGGAGGAAACCAGGACCAGCAGACCTCGGTGCTGTGTTATCCATGAGCCCCAGAGGAGTCAAGCCATCCTGTGGAATATCTCTGGTGAGGATTTTCATTCACTGTTTGCAGGATGAGGCTGACATGAGAGCTATGGAAGGCTGGTGTCCCAGACTGATCAAGCCTTTCTGGACCTTGTGAAAGGAGGGGACACAGGTCTGGCAGGGAAACTCCTGGGACCTTGCTGAGGATATCATACACAGGAAGCCCCACTCAACACCTTTGCACCCTATTTTTGAACATCCACCTGAGGCAGGTGCCTGGGCCTGTCCAGGACTCACCTGAGGCCTGCCCCTGGTGGGTCTCTAGAAATTTTGAAACCACTGAGGTTGCATCTGTTCAGATGTCAGGAGCAGGGCCATGGGGAGGGTAGCACAGTTGCTGAGACAAATTGCTGGATGCACACAAGTTAAATGAAGAGCAGTTTATCTCGGCTCAGAGTCTGTAGAGATTCCAGTCTGCAATAGGTGGTTTCAAGGCAGGGCAGCATGGCAGAGGGGCCCAGCACACAAGAAGCAGAGGGTCAAGGGAGGGAAAGAAGGGTGATGAAGGCTTCAGGCCATGCACCTGGTGATTCCTCTCTTCTGGGCAGCTCCTACCTCTTAATGGCACTTTTTGAACTCTTCAGTGGACCAATCCTCCATGAGTACCACACCCACGACCCAATAACCTCCCAAAGCCCATCTGGGAGTCCTTCAAGAGAGAGAAAAGCACAGAATAAGGTGGTAGGAATAAGCATAAATATGGGGCTGGGGATATAGCTCAGCTGCACAAGCGGCTGCAAGGGCTTACAGCCCTGGACACTAACCCTGGGCGCACCTAACTCTGCTGTGACCCTAGGGCACACCAACACTTTGAGCTTCCGCCTTTCTTCTAAGAACCGCCCAGAGTCCGCAGGAACGCCGGGTCCCTCCTGTCCCGGAGCCCGGCTCGGATCCGCGGTTATGCGGGTGTGGACGCTGGCGGGCGTGGAGCTGGGATTACTGGGGGGCACCAATTTCCGACAAACCGCACCCACCCTGACACTGGGTCCCTCCCCTAGAGGGGCAGGGCACCAATGCGCAGCACCCAGGCGGGGATCTCAAGCCCCACCCAGGGCTCCCAGGGCCCTCCCTTCCCTAAGGGAGAGCGCACCCCCTCGCCTAGAGAGCCCTAACCCCACCTCCTTCTTCCACCACCGGGTAAGACAGGGCATCTGTTCCCTAGACGGGGACCGGGGAAGGGGCCTGTTAAACCGGTCCAACCGGGGTCCTGCGGAACCGGACCTCCCTGGCCCGGGACCTAACACAAAACTCGAGTCCCTTCAACCCCGTTTCCACCAACTTGACCCGGGCATCGCTGCAGACAGGAGCGTCGCCGGAGGTTTGGGCGGGCAGCACAGGGCCGCGGTGTGGACCCTTCGCCTGCACTGGTGCGCACACGGCCACGGTCACCGTCTCGGCTCTGTCCCTGCAGCCCTAGTGGGCGGCGCCGAGCCAGGACCGCCCCTGGAGGACTCGGTGAGATCCTGAAACCAGCGGGTGGCGCCGGAGCCGCCCTGGGACCCAGAGGAGGGGCAGGGGCGCGGGCCTCCCAGGTGGAGCTGCAGGATATCTGAGCCCTGGCGTGGACCAGACCCACGGACGATGCCCCTGCGTTGCCAGCACCCCGAATGGCAGGGGTCCCCACCAGGCCGCAGACCCGGGTGCAGCGGGAACGGAGGGGCATCCTGGTTCTGGACGTCCTGATTCTGTCAAATTTCAAAACCCCTGCTGGCCTTGGCCACATGGGGCGAACCCAGACAGCAAAAGGAAGGCACCCGGACCCTCCCCACCCAGGAGGGGGCGCTGCGTCCAGCCCGCCGCCCCGGGATCCCCCTCCTAGTGCTAGCTGCTGGGCCACAGGGGACAGCAGAGCCCAGTGGTAGAAACTGCTCCGGCTGGGTCGGGGGCAGGGACGCGTGGAGCCACCAGAGGGCTCGGTGCCCACCACTCCCCTGCTCAGGTTGGCCTGGCGCGGACGGCAGGTGGTATTGGCACAGCGTCCTCTCTCTGTGGCCGTCGGGGTGTCCGGCTCTGAGGTTCGCTCCCTGAAGTCCTGCGTGGTATCCCGAGTAGCTGGGCCCAGTCGCTGAGAGCAGGGGGTTGGGGACGGGCATGGCTGAGGGGCAGAGGACGCTGTGCCGTGGATCCGCTGGGGGCTCAGATCAGCGTGTGGAGGACACATTGTGAAGGCCATGGGATTTTGTGAAGCCCTGGGACCTGGTGCCACTAGGGACCCTTCCACAGACTCCTGTGCTGGGGGACAGGGCCAGGGGACACTGTTGGTTGTGTTCCTGGCTTGGGCCTGTGCGTCCTTGCTGGTTCTCACTGCAGAGCTACTGGCCCGGGAATAGCACGGTCCGCCTGGTCCACTGCTTCTCCCTGGGGCTGCCGACCCTCTCTGGGCTCGCCTTTTGTCCACAGAGACAGGTCGCCTCCCCAGGAGCCAGAGTGAGCTTTCCAGACTGCAATCGGTTTCCCAGCTTCGCTGTGGTTTCCACTTCTCCTGACAGCTCCCTCCTGAGCCCTGCATATTCGATTCTTTTTATCCTTTTTCTTCCCTCAGTTGTTGTGTCCAGGAGTCCCGATTTGAGACCCCAGAGCGGCTGTGCTCTGCTGCCAGGCTTTACTCCACCACTTTTAATCTTCTCCATGTCAGCGTTAGTGACGAGGTTAGGGACTTTTTGGTGGCAACATGTTCTGTAATTCCCCCTGTCCCTGTGCCTGTAGCAGGCCACCATAACTGTCAAGAGGCTTTGGAATCTCATGGTGCTGCGCTAAAACCCTGACTTGCTGTTTTGGATGTGTGGTTGGTGTGGCGCATTTGGGGAGGGTAAGTGTGTCTTTTTGGCCCTGTTTCCTTATCTGTCACATGAAGAAAACAGATAGACAAAACACAAAACGTCAAACTAGGAATCATCTGTCACAGATAATTGAGTTAAATGATGTGACTATAAAATGACAAGCCCAGGGCTTTGCACCAAGCACCCAATGATCAGTTCTTCTGCTTTCTGCTGTTACTTACCGATGGTTTTAAATTCAGTCAATATGTTCTAGGTCACTTAAATCGCCATTGCAGACAGAAACCCTCATTCTTCATTCTCAGTGAGAGATTTTGTGAGGTGACTTGGGCAGCCACTGGGGAGATGGGGTCACTTGCCCATCATCAGCTAAATGAGCCACCAGATGAGGACCTGAGGGCTGCGTCTGCTGACTGGCATTGGCTGTTTCCCAAGTGTGCTGCTGCTCAGGGGGGACGCAGAGCTGATCTGCTGTTGGCACCTTTCCTAGCCTCCTGCTATAGCACACTGGCACGGTTTTGGGGTGATCAGGTGAAGTCTCTATATTTGTGCATTTGTATCTTTTACTCACTAATATGTTTAACTCCCAATGACTGACTGTGATTCATTAATGACTTTATCTCTGATCAGTGCTTTAATCCAGACATCAGTGCACTTATACACTGTGTGTGATATGAGGAGGTGAGCTAGGTCTGAAGACTCGGCTCACTGGGGATTTGGCTTGGAAGGAAAAATCTCCACCCCTGGCCCCTGCTTTCTGCCTCCACTTCCTGGCCACCATGACATGAGCAGCTTTCCTCCATGCCACACCCTTCCGCCATGCTGTTTCTGCCTTGGAGCTAGCTGTCTATGGACTGAACTTCTGAACCTGTGAGCCAAAACCAATCTGTCCTCCTTTAGGTGTGAAAGTCAGGCATTGTGTCTTCCTGATGACACAGTGACTAAAACAAGGCAGGGTGTGTGGTTGGGTGAGTCCAGAGCAGGTCAAAGCAGCACACACATGCCCTCAGTAAGATCAAGGAGCTGGGGCAGTCCATAGGAATAGAGAAATAGCCCCGACAGGACCTGTTCTGATACCAACACTGGAGGAGGGACACTTTGGAAATGACTGGTCTCACAGTTCTTACTTACCTTATCTATCCTCCCAACATTCAAAAAAGAAAAACAAACAAAACAAAAAAGAAAAAAGAAAACAAAAATGTAAAGGTCCCACTAGCTTGTAAGGATGGAGAACCTCCCACCAAGAGAGGGCATGTGTTTGCACTTGACCTTCAGGACTGGGGCAGACGGATTCCACTGAACATGGTACTCAGTGATATATTTTGGTGACCCAATACCCTGAAAGAGGGGCTGAACAATGGACCATCCACAGTGGTAGGAGGTTAAATAGGTAGGAAATATCTCCTTCTACTTTCTGTCCTACCTACCTTCCTTCCTTCCTGCTCACCTGCCTGCCTTCCTTGACAGGCAGGTTCTGCCCTGAGGTTGTACTATGTGTGGCATTGTGAGCTCTGTTCACCCCCCACAGCCATAGTGGCTCCTGAAACCAGGACAAGTTTTTTCTGGAAAAGAGACAACTAAGTTTTTATTTTATTTTTTGAGACTCATAAGTGAGATTGTTGTTTTGACTTCTTTTGTGCACTACACGTGTGAAGACGTGCTATGAATTTGTATATTGGCTTGAGTCCCACAACTTCACTGAATCTGTTCTAATAGCTTTTGATCATGTCTGGAAAGAGTGACAGCTTATCTTCTGCAGGTGTCAGTCAGGATGACTTTTCTTTCTTTTTCTTGCTCCATTGCTCTGACTGGCATTATCTAGCACTACACTGAGTAGCCATGGTTGGGGTGGGTATCCTTATCATTTTTCTAGCTTTAAGGTAAAGGTTTTCACGTTTTTACCTTTGAGTTTTGTGCTAGCTGTGGGCCGTGATAATGGTCTTTATTGTATTGACTTAAATTTCCATGCCAAAGTTGTTTAGAGTATTCGTCATACAACAATGCTTCCTGATACCACGTGTTCCTCCTGCACTGGTTGAGATCATCGTGTGGTGTTTCCTCCTTTGTTCTGCTAATGTAATGCATCACATATCCTGTGAATGTATCCAGAAATCACTGCGTCACAGGTAGAAACTCCACATGATCATGTCAGTGATCCTGGTAATATATTACCGAGTTCAGCTGGTTGATATTGTGTTTAGAATTTTTGCATATATTATTATGAGGAATATTGGCTTATAACTTTCCCATACACCCTTGTCTGGCTTAGGTAGTAGTGTATACTGTGCCTCCTAAAATAAATTTGGAAATATTTTCTTTTCTCCAACTTTGAGAGAGTGTAGCAAGTGTTTGGCCTAGCATACATGATTAACGTTTATGCATTTTCCCTGGTGATATTCTTTGGCCGTGGAAATTTGGGTTATACTCTTTAAGAATTGAACCATTCTAATGATAAAACTTCATGAATAGGGAAACACTGAAAAGTCAGCTGAGAAAGTGGATCCTAAAACCCATGCAGGAAAGGGTGCAACTGAGAGTCAGACAGACACCAGGTTTGGTGCATTAAACCTCCCTGGTGAGACATCATCACAATACCTGCAACAACAGAGGAGGAAGCTCCTCACAATGGGCTTCATCGCAGGATTTAAAATGACCTCAAGACCCACCAGGGGAAGGACCGGCTAGCATCGCAGGACACAGAGGTACTGAGCCCTGCCCAGCCCAGGACCCCAGAGCTGCTCATCAGGGACTGGCCAGCATAGCTGAAGGGCCTTGGAGAACTTGGGCTCTGCCCATCAGGGTTAGGGTTAGGGGTTAGGGTTAGGG